>PVJA010009278.1:0-61209 GCA_004027025.1 Myocastor coypus | reverse complement strand
TTCTTCTTCTTCTTCTTCTTCTTCTTCTTCTTCTTCTTCTTCTTCTTCTTCTTCTTCTTCTTCTTCTTCTTCATAGGTTATCTCTGATTTGATTTCCTTTGGGAGGTATACTTAGGACCTGAGATTGCATTTTGCTCTTTCTCATTGTCATTGTGTAGAGTGCTGTCCTCTGGTTCAGAGCTTGGTGCAATTATACCTTTAGCATAATTCTTATCCAACATAGATTATATGGTTAAGGCAGTTATACTTTTGTATTTACAGAAGCTAGGAACACTAATAGTAGATAGTGATGTTTAGCAGTTGACAAACTTTTGTAACTAATGAGTTTGTATTTTACACAGTAAGAGCAAATTTTGTATCTGTGTAGCTCAGCTGATATTAAATTGGGAGTTTGTATTTAATGTAGTTCACTCAAGTTCTGAGTACCTGCCTTGGACGTAGCTGGGAGGGATTGGTCCAGAGAAGGTGGAGGTTAGTCGGTTGTGCTCTGTGGCACAGGAAGTTGCTCCTGCGCAGCTCCGCAGAGGTTGAAGCTGGGGAGGTCAGTCTATCAGTTGGGCAGCATGGGAGAGGATGCTGCTCTTGTGTGGCTCAGCAGAGGTGGGATATGTGCCTTATTACAATGAATATTTTCAATTTTTAAATTTATTTTAAAAGACAATACATAATAGAAATGTAAAGAAAAATTTAAAATGATACAGAATTCCACTTAAAAATAATATGAATTTGACAGTGTTTGATATATTGTGTAGTACTACCTTGAAATTACTTGTTCAGATTACCAGACATATGCATGCAAAATTAGAAAAAGGAATAAAAGAAGAATAAGTTATGACAAATTAACAAGAGATAACAAATGAAAGAAGACAAGGAAACAAACAATAATAATTAAGCATTAACTGCCCCTTTCCACAAGCCAGCAGAAAACTACAGGCCAGCTGTCCAAACTGTCCAGCTTACACACAGAGATATATCTTTACTCCACTCTCTCGCCTATCCTTCTCTTCATCTCAGTAATTCTTTCCTTTTGAACTGGTTCATTTCCTTTTCACAGTATCTATTGTACCCTTCAGATTTTATTTACTCTTTCAGGTTCTTATACTAATGAAAAAGTATGATATTTGCACTTGAGGATCTGATTTATTTCACTTAAGAGTATGGTCTGTAATCGTGTCTGTTACTGATAAAAACGTCAGATTTACCCTTTTTGATAGCTGCATGATATTCCCTTGTGTAAAAATACATCTTTATCTGTTCCTTAGTTGATAGAATTTGGGTTGCTTCCAAGATTTAGCTATGACAAATTGTGCTGCTATAAATATGGGTATACATAAATTGCCATGGTATGATACTTTGAGTTCTTTTTGAAAAATGCCCATTAGGGGACTAGTTGGCTCAATGGAGACCTCCAAAACTATCTTTTGGAGGAATCTCCACACTGATGTCCATAGTCCTTGTGCCAGTTTGCATTCCTACCAACAATGGAGAAGGGTTCTTTGTGCCCCACAGCCTCTCCAGCATTTGTTCTGGTTGACTTCCTGAGGAGAGCCATTCTTTCTGGAGTGAAATGGAATCTCAGTGTGCAACTAGTGATTAATACAGTAGTTAAAAGTAAATCATAAGACTCACAAATTAACTTCAAGACCAGATATGGGCCTGTAAACAAACAATAAAAATAGAAGACAGTGTAAAGTGTTATTACTTTAGTGGCTGGAAAACACTCTGAGCACGACAGTGTCTTTTTCTGGCATCTATGCGTAGATGCCAGAATATGTGCGCAGAAATAAGTCTCAAAGATTTAGAACAAAATGTGGACAGCAATAATTTCTGGATGGCAGATGCCATCCAGTTCTGTCTCCATTCAAAACAATGAGCATCTTTTATTTTCATAAGAAATAATGTTTTTTTTTTTCTGAAAATAGAAGATAATACATAAAAACTGTTACCACTAAAGTATTATCTAAATTGCCAAGACTTGAAAAAACCCTAAAGGATGTGAAATTATTATAAAATAAATCCATTTGAGAACAGCGACTGCAATGTAACGTTTTTATTCCTTTTTTTTTTTTTTTTTTTTTTTTTTTTTTTTTTTTTTTTTTTTTTTTTTTTTTAGCAAAGACTAAAGGAAGAGAAGGAGGCCAAGCGGGCTCGTTTGGATGGGAGACATGACTACTTGTTCTCAGTTGTGGCTTCCTGTTTGGACCTGAGCAAAAGCGAAGTGGAAGATGCAGTTCTTGAGGGGAATCAGGTGCGACGCATGTGAATGTTTGCTGACTTGATTGCAGAGAGCGCATGACCAGCAGACCCTGTCCTGTGCCTTAGAGTCTCTGCCTCAGCGTGGACAGGGCTCTACTCTGACTGCCCTGGAAGCTGCAGAATGAACTGCGGGGGTCTCCTTGTTGGGGAGCAAAGCATCTTTGGAGTCCAGAACCTGCTGCTCTCCACATCCAGAGGAGCTAGGCTTTCATGGCATTTTGGAACCTGAGGCTGGGGAATGAAGTATCCACTGAAGCTCGTTCGTAGATTGATTGATTGTGCATTTGTCCTTTTTCTGGGCTTGGGCTCCAAATTATGCCCTGATTTCTTCACTGGGCAAAGGTTTGGCAGCTGGAGCTAGTGCCTGCTGTTTCTGTTTGATTCCCATTTTGTCTTACAGTTTCTCTTCAAAACCTAGCATGCAAATTGCTTGGTGATTCAAACTTGACGGAGAGTTCCAGAGATAGAAAGATACGTTTCCAGGGCAGTCAGGAGGGTGTATCGCGAGGGCTGTGACAACTCCTGATGGATTTTAAAGAGAAACTAATTGAGCAAAAAAAGAGAAACTAAAGGAGGAAGGAAAGAAGGAAGGAAGGAAGGAAGGAAGGCAGGCAGGCAGGAAGGAAAGAAGGAAGGAAGGGAAGAAGGAAGGAAGGAAGGAAGGAAGGAAGGAAGGAAGGCAGGCAGGCAGGAAGGAAAGAAGGAAGGAAGGAAGGGAAGAAGGAAGGAAGGAAGGAAGGAATAACTGACACTGCTGATCCTGTTTTCTTAGCAATAGGCTTCAAATTTTCTAAAAAAGTGGCTGTGGATGGACTAGAGGCAGGATGGGGGGACTAGGTTGTTCATGTGCCAATTTCTGTGGTGTAAATTACTTTTCTGTGGCAGATCCCAACCTATCACGGTGGTGTTATTAAACACTACGTTGGAAAGCACTGGGAAGGGTTGGATCTCTGCCAGTCAGGCAGGCTCCAGGCCACTGTGCCTTGGTCCCCTCCTCTGAAGTCACTCTGATGGGGCTATGGAGTAAGAGGAAAGGCCAGGGTAGATGACCCAGTCTGAGAGCGAGGAAATGGTCCTCCCCCTCCATCTCCGTCTCACATCTGTGGGGTGTTTGCCAGCACAGTTCCTGTTCTAAGTCATTTATTCACTTATTTAATCTTCATAATATCAGGAAGTAGATAACCTTGCTGCCAAAATGTAGAAAGGAAGACAGGGTTCCATGGCCTTGGGGAAATCAGTCCAGAGCTGAAGTGCTTAAACGCTCCCTACTTGGAATGTCAGATGCCTGGTTTTGAGATAATATGGGTGGAATAAGTACACAAAGTCTTGAAACCGCAGGGACCCCAAGGGCAGGTCCAATTTCAGGACCAATTTCTACCAATTCTACCAATTTCAGGACCCAGGGCTGAGAACAGCAGCTGCAGTGTAACAGGGTCAGGAGTTCTAATCCTGGCTGTGGTGGTGGATAGGAGGTCACTCTTTTTTTTTTTTTTTTTTTTTTTTTTGCATACCAGGGATTGAACTTGGGACCTTGTGCTTGCCAGACAAGCACTTGTTCCACTGGGCTATCTCCCCAACCCAGAAGGCTACTCTTGGTGGGTCTACTGTTCTTGTCCCTGGTGTAACAACATAAGCCAGGGCAACTTTTCTTTCCTTACTGCTAACATTTAGGTGCAGCACGACGGACTTTGCAGGGAGCCTGCACTCAGACTTAATTTTCAGGCCACATATATATATTTTAATGATAAAAAGCAAATATAACCAAATAATAGTCGAGCACCAGCAATTATACTGTGTGCTATTATCTTCAAACTAGTTACTCAGTACAAGACATGTACCAAAAAGATTTTTACAAAAGAAACAGGTACTGGCATAAGCTTTCTTTCCAATGAGCTAACATGAACTATGAATATGTGTGGCATAAATTTACCGTGTGATCACTTTAAGCGTTACAGTTCTTACAGTTCAGCAGTGCTAAGTCATTGATGTCACTGTGCGGCTGACCTTCAGCACTCCTGCAGAGCAAAAGCCTGCCCAGGGTACTCTGAATCCCCATACTCCTCCTCTCAGCCCCCGGCTGCCGCCATTCCACATTCTGTCTCCACAAAGTGGACCATCGCATAGATAGAACCGCGCAGCGCCTGGCCTTTGTCTGTGCCTCACCAGCTGGCAAGTGTTCTTCCAGCCCGTGCACGGTGTCACGTATGCCACTTTTCCTCCTTGCTAAGGCCAGCTGACACTCCTGCATGTGCTTATGCCATGCTTAGCTAGTCATCTTCTGCCTGCACCTGAGAAGCTACCGTGAATAGTACTGTTTGGCCTTCGGGGCACAGATGTCTCTTGGAGCTCTGCCTTCAGTCCTTTGGGATATGTAGAAATGGGTTGCTGGGTCACATGGTGATGCCCGTGTGGCTATTTGAGAAGAAACATTTTCCACAGTGGCTGCATTGTTTCACATTCCCAGCTACAGTACATGAGGGCTCCAGTTTCTCTGCCTTCTTGCTAACGAACATTTGTTATTCTTCCCTCTCTCTCTTCCTCCCTCTGTTCTTCCCTCCTTTGTTCCACCCTCCTCTCCTTTTCCTTCCTTCCTTCCTTCTCCTCTCTCTCTCCCTTCCTTCCTTCCTTCCTTCCTTCCTTCCTTCCTGATAATAGTGTTCCTAGTGGATGTGCAGATTTTTTGGCTGAGAATGAAATACTCTTCTATAATTACATCTGCCTTCAACAGCTCAGCACTTCAGGAGCTCAGTAAATATGGGAGTAAATATTCCTTGTCAATGTTCATATGTAGGACATATTTCTATGGTTAAGTTACGTCTTTCAAATTACTCTTTTGTATGGTGAGACACTTATTCCTTCATGGTTTTTATGTTGGGAAAAGTACCCCGTTCCTCATGGTATTTCTTAGATACAGTCCTGTGTGCATAAGAAAATGATAACACTTTTCCTTTTTATGTAATTATGTGGATTTAAATGCAATGTCTAATTAAAAACAGAGTCATTATCTTGCCTTTCCTTTTTTTAGATTGAACGAATTGACCAAGTTTTGGCTCCTGGAGGTCTCCGTCACCTTATGTTTTACTATCAGGATGTGGAGGTAGCAGAAACAGGTACTGTGATCTGATGTGGAATAATCCAGAATGGCATTAGATTTATCAGAGGGGCATGACAAAGAAGGCTAGGAAGATGAGTAGCGAGGTCTCCTCTGCTTTGGGGGCCAGGAGGTATGATGTAGAGGTGCGTGGCATGACCAGGAAGGCCCGAGTTCCTTTTCTTATGGCAGCTCAGGCTACGTCATTATACCCTAAAACTCCCAATGCACATCTTTTTCTATTTTCAACACAGAACTATGCCTATAAGCAGAACATGTATTTTTAAGTTGATACCACATTGTGTTTTTTTTCAGCTGATTCTACTTTGTGTCTAATATGGGGCAGTAAGTTTAGCCATTGTTCTCTACAAATTGTGAGTTTCTCTCTGGATTTAACTGGCCTGTTCCTAGGTTAATGCAATTTTAGGGACAAACTATGGACATAAATATATATGTTATGGTTCTGTCAAAATATTATAAACCCTTTTATGATCCCTTTGAAAAAAGGCAAAATGTCAGCTTTTGGCATATAAGATGAGCATGCATCTTTAACAACTGGAGAAATAATGCCTGCAGGTCAGATATGATTTATATTTCTCATTATCAATTTGACATTTTGTGCTCAAAAATTCATCACTTTTTGCACTGCAAATTAAAAATTTTAAATTTCCAACTCAGATTGCATAGTTAGAGCTCAAAGGAAATGTGACATTTGTCCCTGGCCTGTGCCTCCCGTGCAGCTCTGCTTCCCGCCTCACCCCCAGGTGGAGGAAGAAAGCTTCATGCGGAAGCAGCAGGAGCACTTCCGACTTGCCCTCTCCAGCTAGGTGCTTTCAGTGGGGGTTGCTCTCGAGGCCCTGGGCTAGGGTCAGGCTCCTGACTTTCCTAGACTTTCTTGGAGAGCAAATATCCCTGTGGCCACTTGCAGACACGGTTTTGGTTCAGAAATAGAAAGTGACACCCGATGATGTTCACAACATCACTATTGCTTTACTTATCAAGAGCTGTTGTTTTGTTTTGTTATTGCGTCCAGCCTTTATGTTACAGAGTGACTCAAACATAAGTGGGCCGGGGGCCGGGGAGCGAGCTCGGGGGCACAAGTGCTGGCCTGGCAAGTGTGAGGTCCTCAGTTTAATCCCTGGTCCCTGGTTCCAGAAAAGAAAACAAAAACAAAAACAAAAAACCCTAAACGGGCCTTGAACACCTAAAATAAGTAAGTAAATGAGTAATGCCAAAGCTCGTAGATCAGAAATCAAATCACCCCGCACCTCGCGCTGTCCCACACCCCGTCTAGGTACTCTGAACATGTCCTGTGATGGGGGAGGCGCCTGCAGTTCTTGCTTCCATGGCCCATTCTTTCTGCTGTGTCTACACGGGCTTAACACAGTGTGTGCCTGTGTCAGGCCTGAGGCAGGGCAGAGACAAGAGGTGAGGGTGGAGGAAGCTGTTGCGGGGAGCACTGCTGTAGATGCATTCCCAAGTCCTTTGTCTTGCGGCCATGGTGGTGGGTCCTCTATGGGGAGCAGTGGCTGAACACACTGTGGTGGTTCGTTGTTCTCATGATGGCTGTGGCTGTCCACCTCAGCATTCTGGCAGTATGCTCTGCAGCCTGCTCTGTCCTCTCTGCTTCTGGCATTCCTCCTAGCTATGATCCAAGATGGTCCCACTGGGCCGCTACTTTGTTCTGTTCCTTTACTTAGGCCTCCAGTCCCTGCCAGACATGGGTGTGTTGCTGGCACCCACACCAGCCCCTTGCTTTCTGTGCCTCGCAGCAAGCTGCATTTAGATTCTGTGGCAAGATGTCATACTCCAGTCTATTTCACACCCAAACTTTAGGAGGCATAAGTTAGGCTCATTAGGTTGTGTTGGAAACTTTGTTTTGTGACTGAGGTGACAATTGTAGCGCCTTTCCTAAGACCTTCCTAGTTGTGCACTGAGAGTTCCGTATTCCAGGACAGCTCCCTCCCAAGTTCTGGGTCAGCTGACACTTCATCCTCTCCTGAGGAAAAAGGAGCAATACTTCATAGCCCTGCCTTCTTACATACCCTGTCCCACAAACTCCTTCTCAGCCTATGATCTCCTGATAGGGGAGGGGAGATGTTAATCAGGTTTTGGGCACCGGATTTTGTGGAGCCCCACCTGAGCAGCTCTCCTTGCAAGAAAAGCGACTGTCCCTTTTGGCTGAGCCTGACCCTATATCTTGTACTGATAGGTACAGAGCTGGCTAGGACTCTTCCATCCTTTCAGTTGGCCTCAAGCAATGGATACTGGTCTAGCTAAGCTGCTAGTCTTTGATAGTCTTTGAAGGTGGCATGCACGTTCCCTGGTAACCTACACCTTCTGCTGTCTAATATGAGCAGGATCCAGGCAGGACAAAGAGCCAATGCTACATATTGCCAGCTGGGACTCAGCCTTGAGATAGAGGCTGTGACTTCCTGGGGCTTGAAAGATTACATCAGAGCCAAAGCACCAGACCCCCGAAACATTAGATACTATCTCAATATATGCAAATTGCTTTCTCTGCATATGGCAGAGGTAAATGCAGGCCACCGCCCTAGCTCAGCTCACAGTACTCACTGACTTCCCACAACTCTCAGTCATTCCTCCTCAGGCCTCTCCTCCTCCACTGAGTAAAACCTGGGTACTGCCTTGGGTCAGCCTCTCTGTTCTGGAAAGCCATCTTCATGGCTGGACTTAGGTCCCCGTGGCTCCCCAGTAATTCTAAATATGTTTTAGTATCTTTACTTTCTCTGTGGGTTGCACTGGGAGTGGTAGATTGGAATTAACTTGATGGTATTCCAGTAACATATCTTTGGGATTACAAATGTTGACGTCCTGGACTGAGAGGAGAACCTGGAGGGGACTCCTATAGGTTCTGCTCTTTCTACAGGAGTTTTTGTATTTTCCTTTGGAATTGAAACTCCTTATTATCTGATATCTGCTATATTTTTGTGCCTTGGTTGAAACTTCTTATTTAATATCTTATTCCTTGTGAGACTCAGGTGATATTTGATAGAAATAGGGTGGAATTTTGAATGAACACTGGGTCTTGGGGCCTCTTTTATTGGAAGTTTTCTCCTGAAGACTCAGTCAGAAGACTCATACCCAGCTTCACGGGAGAAACCCTGAGGGACAGTTGCTCCAAGAACTCCTAGGGATTCCATTTCCATTTCGTCTCATCCCCTAGATTCTTTCTGTAGCATTATCCTTCTACTTTAATCATTTTTTATTAAGCTGTAATTAGTTTGGAGAGTGAAAGCTTTCTTGGTTATCAGAAGTCATCGGAAGAGCTCAGAACATGTTCTGTGTACTTAAATATCTACTCCATGAGCTAGTTAATTCTTGGGCAACCAAAAATAATATTTCAAATCCTAACAGTAATACTTCCTGAGCCCATATTTTAAATGTGTTTTTCTTTTTTCAATATGCTTTTCTGAGACATTTATATACATATGCTGCCTCCTTTAAGCCTCGCCACAATTCCAGTTGCTATGTTGTGGTTTCATTCTCATTTTCCAGATGAGAAAACTGAGGCACAGAGAGATTAAGTAGCTGGCACAGGGCCATGTAGCCAGGAAGCACCCGAGGATACAGCCCTTCATGTCTGCCTCTAGAGCTCACCCACTGAGCACTGTGTGCTTCTGCCTGGACAGTCCTGACCCCAGCGCTGTACTGAAGGACCAGTCAGCTGTGTTCCCTGTGACAGGGGAAGGAAAGCTTGAGTTCTGTGGTCAGAACTGATTTTTGACCCCAGCTCTGTCACCTGTTATCTGTAACCTTGAACAGGTGACAGTTGCCTACAGGGTGTGATTTTTAATAATGCAGGTAGCTACTTAACATAGGTTCTGGAGCACATTCCCAACTGCTGTTTTGTGTCTCCTCTCTCTCTGCACTACTTTAATGCCGCAGTGCCAAAGTGAACCTGTGATCTGCAATCAGGCACACCCTTTCATGGCTCTTCAGGCTCAGACTACCTGCCATCCGAGTGGCAGATCCACCACAAGCACATGGAAGAGCCAACAAGGATAATGTCTGCATGAAGAAGCTGCATTCTGAGGGGGCACGTGGGTTGGGAACAGAACTTGTGAAGTTAAATTCTTTTTTGTTTACAGGACAAGTTGGCTCTCCAGAAGGGGCAAATCTAGTGTCTGGGAAGATGAGAAAACCTAAGGTGTTTGTGACTGAAGGAAAAGACGTTGCTCTCACAGGAGTCTGTGTGTTTTTCATTCGGACTGATCCTTCCAAAGCCATCACACCTGAGAACATCCACCGGGTGAGCGACGCAAACGACCATATGCTGTCAGTTACCCCAAGTCACGTATTTCACACAACATGTCCCTCTCTGTGGAGATGACCAATGTGTTCATCATCCTAATTCAACTACTTCTAGGAAATATTTTTAAGTATTTGATGCAAGCAACTTAGAGGATATTTTGTTAGACATATTATGTCTATAGGAGCAGTGAAGTCTTTAATTTTTTAAAATTAGCACGTCTCTTAATACATGTTTTATTCATATTAGGGATGTGAATGTGTACTTAGCCTAACTTGATTCCTTTTATTCCTCTGTGCTTCTCCCCTCCTCCTTCTCTCCCTTCACCTCTAGATCTTCTTTCCCAATTCTCACCTTTTTTTAGTCCGTAATGATTCAGTTCTTGAGGAGAATCCAGTACATGTACATCACCATGCAGATTAACTCCTCTTTACATTTGATTCTCCTTCCCCATTCTCCATCTCTTTCTTGATCCCCTTCTTATCTTCGAAAGATCTGTCTCTGTTTGCTGTGAATTTTTATTTAGGCCTTTATTTATCCTTTGAATGGTTTATATGAGAGAAACCATGTGCTATTTAATCTTGTGTGTGTGATTTATTTCATTTAACACTATACCTTCAATTTACATTTGTTTTCTTACAAATGATCCAAATTGTTCCTTCTTTATAGTTGAGCAGTATTCCATTATATGCCGATACCACATTTTTCATCCATTCATCTGCTGATGGGCTTACAGGCTGCTTCCATTATTGAACTATTATGAATTACCTGGCAGGAAAGATACTATGGTCATGGATATCTTTTCTTTTAAACAGAATTTCATGTGCATAATTTATTAGTGGCAAATTTTATACAGTTAAAATAATATTTCTTTTCTGTGGTACTGGTTATTGAACTCAGGACTCATGCTTGCCAAGAAGATGCTTATGTTACTGGGCTCTCTCCCCAGTCCTAAACTAATATTTATAATAGTGGTTATATAATTTTATGTTTGGAATAAAATAAGCTACCTTATGAAATACCTAAGGGGTACATTGTCTTCTGAGAGCAATTAAATTGGTACATATGTGATGGTCTATTTATTTTATTGTTTTATTTTGATGAGTGAAATAGTGCAAAACATGAAATAGTGTAAAGCTTCCTACTTTACAATGCTATGAAAATAGCTGTCAGTTTTCTTATTTCTGTGAAACAGTAACCACCACCCACAATTTAAAGGACAAGAGGTTTAATCTGGACCCTGATTCCCGGCATTGAGTCCACGGTCAGCCGGCTTCATGGCAGGAGCACCATGGCCAACCGCATTGGGGAGCAAATGGCCTGTACAGACACACTCAGCAGTGTGCTGTCCTGTCCCCCTAGAGGGCTCCAAAGCCAATGTGTTGAAGCAATGAAGCTCAGCCACCGCATTAGACACTTTGGCAGCCTGACACCCGAACACATCTCCTTAAACCACACGTAGTCTCCAAAGAAACACAGAAGAATTGAATAATTCCATCGAACATGTTACAGCTATTCTGCATCTAACTAAGAAGCCAACAGTGCCCTCTTTAAAGTCTGAGTTCCAGCTGTTTTCAAAAGCCCAAGTCAGTTTTCTGAGACTCCATGTAAACTCTTAGCCGTCGACTTCCATAAACAATAAAAAAGCCAGGAACACGATCCCAAGGTCGAAAGGCACAAGGTAAACATTCCCTTGCAAGAGGAAGGACTAAGGGGCTAGAAAAGAGCAGGACCACAGGAAGAGCAAAAGCGAGGAGGACAAACGTAGGTTTCCTGTCTCTGTGTCTGCTACTTAGTGTGTGTGCTGAGGTGTAGTTCCAGTTTGGCCTGTCCCACCTGGTCACTTTTCTGGCTGTATCCTGGGTGGCCTTCTTCCTGGGTTGGCTCTGCTCCAAGGCTGTGCTTTCCTCAGCCTGCCGTGTTCCTGACATCATCTCTGACTTCCGGGGCACTTTCACTTCTTTCCCACAGCCTCATGAACTTTTCTCTCCTGGGGTCCTTGCCTGGTCTCCCAGACTTGCCTTTAATTCTAGATGGGAGTCTCTTTGACTTCATAGCTTTGTCAATTCTGCGTATTGACAAAAGTAGCATCATGGGGTGATCTTGCCTCCTGCCCCAGTGCGAGCAGGCCCTGCTGGACCCTGGCAGCAGCAGCTTCTGAGTGGCTTGCTGCCTGAGAATGCTGACATCGATCCCACGGAGCTCTTTCTGAGCAGGGGTCCCAGAGATCATTTCTCAAGTGAAAGGCTCACACTTTTGCATGCTTAAACTTGTGATGAGTGGAGGCTTGCAGACTCCCAAATGGCCAAAAGGCATATTTATTTTGGTCCTTGCACAAAGTATTCGATTTTTCTTTAATGGTGCTGGTAGTTTCCACAACGATACTTCTTTTGACACCAACTTTATATGTAGTTTTGTCTGAACCAAAATTTTAAGTTTCTCAAAAGTGTCTGCCCTGGATGGGCCAGAGAGCTCAGCCAATTGAAGTGCCTTCTTAGGCAGATGCAGGGACCAGGGTTCAATTCCCAGAGTGCAGGGCTGGCCCCACCCCCTGGGCACACTGAGATGTTGACTAAGACTAGGCGTGGTGGAGTGTGCCTGTACTCCCAGCACTTGGGAGGCTGAAAACAGGGGGATCATATGAATCTGACCTGTGGAGTGAGATCCTGTAAACTCTGAGCTAAATGCATTTAAAAAAAAAAATTCTGCCCTGCTTTCTTGTTCCATTTCTTAGTATAAGTTTGACTGAAAGCAGCAGCAGTACCCAGGACACAGCCTTAATCTGGACTGCCTTGAAACTTCCTCTGCCAGATCAATTAGCTCACAGCTCCTTGAATTTAGCCTGCTACAAAGTTTCAGAGTATGGGCAAAATATGGACTTTTTTCTCCTAGAATATACCATGTATACTTGTCCCACTCCCAAAAGATCCTTATTCCTAACTGAAACTTCAGGAGCCTGGTCTTTACTGTCCACATTCCTGTCACCACTTTGGTCTTCTGACCTCTGATCAATTTCTGCTTACAACACTCCAGGACTTCTCCAGCTTGTGTTCCTAGACCTTTTCAAGCAACTTCTGCAAAATTATTCTAAAAACTGAGTAAGATAGTGAAATTCAGACACAGCAACTATGTAATTTCTCTGAATTTTCTGCATTAACTTTCCTGTCGGAGAAACACAGTGCCTGCCACTTACGATGTGGAGAAGGTGAGGTTTAATTTAGCTCATAGTTTCAGGGAATTTACTTACTGGACAGCTGACCCCAAACCAGGAACCTTATGGTTGAAAGGCACTGTGGAGCGAAACACTGTGGCTGGAAAGCAGAACAAGGGAATAGTTCCAGTGGGACCATGGCAAGGGACAGCACCCAAGGTCGCAGAGGATGACCACCCAAGGTCATTCCCCCAGGCTCGCACATATGCACTGAGAATTGTGCTTCCCTAATCCCCTAGAGGGCTCCCCAGCCAAACTAGTTGACACAGTCACTTCTTACCACCACAGTAATTGGGCGATTTCACTAGATGTTTGGTTCATTAAAGACATTTAGAAATGACTTTGCAGCTATGATGGAATTGAAGATAACTTTTACAGAAAAGAATCCCTCATTTGTTTCCCAGGAGGTGAACTTTAACATGTTAGATGCAGCAGATGGGGGCCTGCTGCATAGTGTGAGATGCTTGCTTTCGGACGTCTTTATTCCTGCTCTCAGAGCCTCGAGTCATGGCTGGGGCGAGCTGGAGGGTCTGGAGGATGCACCGAGCATTCGTCAGGAGTTTCTGAACTCTTTGGAAGGCTTTGTGAGTGTCCTGTCTGGAGCACAGGAGAGTTTGAAGGAAAAGGTAAGAATGACTAAGTTGTTTCTTTAGAAATGACCCAAGGCCAGGGTGACCTCAAGTAGCATGGTAATCTGAGTGACAAATTTAAACATAGCAATATATAATATAACAACCATTTTGGTGGCTTGTTTTTTTTAAATTCTGTGTCATATTTATTGTTTTATTTTTGTCTTTGTTCTTATTAGTTGCTTTTGTTTTCTTCTCTTTCAAAAAATGAAACTGTTGACACTTTCACCCAAAAATGTAGTTTGTTTTTATGTGATTCCACCTCATACTGCAAGAGAGGCAGCGTTTTCTCCTGGCCGGGGAGGCCAGTGGACCTTGGGTTGGCTCCTACCTCATCTTTCTTAATCATGTCTTTAATTAGGTAAACCTTCAGAAATGTGACATATTTGAACTGAAAACCCTGAAGGAACCTATGGACTACTTGGCTTTAGCTAGTAACCCTGAGACTCTGGAAAAAGTAGAAGCTTGCATGAAAGTGTGGATCAAACAGACTGAGCAGGTAATTTTCAGAAACCTATGATGAGTTTCTTACGCTGCGCTACTTGATTAGCCAGAAGAAGAAGGTTTGCCGTGGTATTCCCGTTGCCCAAGTGTAGAGCTTCTTGTGGCTTTCATGCCCCATCACTCGTTAAGAGGAGAGCGATCCCAAGAGGTGACAGTAGATGTCTTTACGTAATGAGAGGGCCTGGCAGTGTTGCAGAGAAGGGCCTCTGTGTGAGCAGCCATCTAAGTCACGCTGCCCTCCGTATGGGTGACTGAGATTTGACTGTTTAAAGAAGGATTTGGGGAGAAGTTCTCAAGAAAGGTGAGCCACCATGACAAAAAGGCACAATTACATTAATCTTGAGCTGTGGACTCACAAAGGTTATATGGTAACAAAACAGGTAAGGAAATCTTGTAAATTTAGGGCCTTCAAAAGCTCATCCAACCTTTTATTACCATTATCATTGTTGTTGTTGTTATTGCCACCTCAGCCTGCCCTGGGTGGTGCTGGTGCAGCACGTGGTGCAGGGAGCCAGCATGGTCACTGCAGTTGGCTAAGCTTGCCTAAGCAGGCGCTTTGGACTGCTGAGCCACCTTGTGGGCTCTCATTCAAGCTTATTAAGTAAATACTGTTGAACTTTAAAAAGTGGACACATGGTAAATGGTAGGGCCATTGATGCAAAAAGCATGTCATGATCCAGACAGCGCAATGCTTTCGGCAACTTTTTGCTGCTCACCGGCAACACTCCAGGCTCGCGCACCCTGAGCGGCTCATCTTTTCTCTGTTGTGCATTCCAGGTCCTTGCTGAAAACAACCAGCTGCGGAAGGAGGCAGATGATGTTGGGCCCCGAGGAGAGCTGGAGCACTGGAAGAAGAGGCTTTCCAAGTTTAACTACCTCTTGGATCAGCTGAAAAGCCCGCATGTGCGGGGCGCGCTGGCTGTGCTTGCTGCCGCCAAGTCCAAGCTGCTGAGGGTAGCCGGCGTTTCCTTCACAGGGCGTTAGGGAATGAGATGGGAATTGTCTGTGAGCGATTTCACAGAGCAATTGGGAATGTGTTAATTTACCTGTGTGAAAATTCATTAAGACTGACGCCATTGCTCTATGTGGGTAAGCATAGTCTCAAATGACCTCTGAACAAAACACATTTGCTGACTGCTGTATGTGTGCGTATGTGTTTTACCAGAGGGCATGGCATGTAATTATGGCAAACACATGCACATATACATGTATATGCATATATGTATGAGTTAGAACAGTTAGATGAAATAATAAGGAAAACTTAGCATACCTATGTTTATTTTTTAGTCCGGTATATTAGTTTTATATTACAAAAAATTACTTCAAAACTTAGCTGAGAACAATATTCATGAGGTCCAAAAAATGTGGTATTTTAAAAAATAAAAATTTTAAAATGTGGTGTTTAAATTAAAAATATTAGAATAGAAGGTACACTGCCATTAATCCTCCTCAAAACTCTTATTTGTTTCTTATTTCCCCTTCTTTAGACATCATCCATTTTAAACTTTGTAGCCCAAAGTACAGACCTGGTAAATGTTTAGTAGCCAATAAATAATTGCTACATGAGCAATGGACAGAAGAGCGGGGCTGAAGAACAGGGAGCCCAGATTAGAACAGAGGTGGCAGAGAATGGGAGTGAGATCCGTGCGGGGCCCAGCGGCCAGGGAGGCAGGAAGGTGTGGGCTTCCCAGCGGCCCACCTCCCGGTGCTCCATGCAATGCGGGGTAGAGAAGAGAGTGTACCAGACGTTGTCTGGGGGAGACGCCTCCAGGCAGTCGCGTAAGAACTTTCACTTTCTCTCGAGCATCACAGTGCCCCCGGCCCCTGGGCTCTGCTTTCATGCAGATGCACAGAGCAAATGGAAAGTTTGACCCCAGGGCTGGTGGTGACTCTTCTGTGCAAAGCTCTTCTCTTAGGGGTTGTATCAGGATTGCTTTCCTCTCTTGTGCTTAGATTTGGAGGGAGATGGACATTCGAGTCACTGATGCTGCTAACGAAGCAAAGGACAATGTCAAGTATTTGTACACACTGGAGAAATGCTGTGACCCTCTGTACAGCAACGATCCTGTGAGTGAAGGGCTCTAGCTCTTCAGTCTGCCGGGGACCTTTCCTCACTAGGCGGGCTGAGAGCTGAGTTTTGGTTCAGAGCTAGGATTGTTGGAGGGGCCATAGGCACTTCTCTCTCTCATGTTTCCAAGAAAACACGCCTCCATATTTACCTCTCTGCTCATCTCTGACTCTATCACCTTCGCTGCTGTTGAAGGAAGGTATTTGTGAGATGTCATATTTTAAAAACATATTCAATATTATACTTTCTATTAAATATTGCAGTTGACATCCTGAAGTACATCGTCCAAACTGTGAGAAAACTCACTGGCTGATGTTGAAAAAATGATTTTGCTCTATGAATTGCTTGCTTTCATTTACTATAAAATTAATCATTAACAGAACCTCCTTGCCATTAACAACAAGCTAATTTATTTATTTATTTATTTATTTATTTATTTATTTATTTTTTGGTGGGACCAGGGTTCGAACTCACTACCTTGCACTTGCCCAGCAGGCACTTGTGCCTCGGAGCTATCTCCCCAGCCCCTAATTTTTTTATTTAAATAAAATTTGATGACTTATAAAAATAAAATTATTGCTGCTATGTTCACATATAGCTTAGATAATGTTAAAAATTTAAAGAGAAATCTCAAATTTTAATTAAGAGAATAATTAGACATTATAACGAGTGAAAGATGCCGTAGCACAGCGGTCCACGTGTGCCCAGGTGGACAGCGCACGACTCGCAGCAGCTCAGTCTTGCCATGGCCTCTGCTCGCTAACAGATGAATGGGTACCAGGACAAGGTCTTCATACGTAGCCAAGCGCTGCTCTGACGTAAGGGGAGATGACGGTGGGGCGGTGGACGCACCTTGCGGCCATGCCGCTAAGGGAAATGGATCAGCCGCACACGCTGAGATATTGCGTCGCTCCTTTATGTGAGAAACCAAAATCGTAATAAAGAGCAAAATGAAAGGCAGACGTTAGGAAGTAGGGAGGCAGATCGCTCTCAGAAGGGAAGGGATCGAGAGGTGGAGGGGGAGCGACGGGAGGCAAAGGGGAGGGAGTAAAGGGATCGAGATGCGTTAAGTGGTGAACCAGCGCCACCCCCAAGGATGTAGACATACTGGCACTGCAAACGCGTGCTAATAAAGAAATTAAAAGAAGCAGAATGAAATAAAAAATCAGCTAATGCAAAAAGATGGAAGGATTAGACATTTTTAACTAGAATTTTGCTGTTATTTTTTCCTGAAAACCTTTGTGATATGTTCCAGATTTCCATGGTTGATGCAATTCCTACACTGATAAGTGCAATTAAAATGATCTATAGTATTTCTCATTACTACAACACCTCAGAGCGAGCTACGTCTCTCTTTGTAAAGGTAAGTGCATAGCACAGAGGGCATGGCCACCTATTCTACTGCTGGTTCTCCATATTTTGATAATTAAAATTGTCCAACAATTTGATAATTAAAGATTGGCCCAACCCAATCTCTGTATATTGGCTTAGTTTATCAATAAGAAAAAATTAATTTGAGAGGTGACTTGTAGCAAATAGAGCATTATTTCTTTTTGTAGAGTATTATTTCAAAAGTAGTTATTATGATGATAAATACTTTGCTGAACAACAACACAAGCATTATTTCTGGAGCTTCTTTCTCTGTTCCTTAGCCAATCATTTATTCTTACTGGATAAGTTTAAGTTAAGGAAAATTGTATTTAGCTGGTTATGTCCTGTTTCGTATTTTATATGCCACTTCCACATTTATAGGATGCTATGTGTGGTTGCTTGGTAAACACTGTTTGTTCAACAATGACTATGATAATAAAAGCCACTTTCAATGTTCCAGTAATTACTAAAACAATTATGGGCTGGCGAGATAGCTCAGTGGACTAAAGCACCTGACTAGGCAAGCGCAGGGACTGTGGCTTAGTTCCTGGCACTGTGTGACGCTGCAGCCCCGCCCCTAGGGTGGGCTGAGCCAGCCAGAGTCCAGGAGAAGTGGTGCACACCTGTAATCCCAGTGCTGGAGGGGCTCACAGCAGGAGGATCGCTACGAGTCCCAGCTGCATAATGAGAACATGTAACAGACAAATACAACAAAAAATGAATAATAAAAAAAACTAAGTAAAAATAAAACGATTATAATAGCTCTTCTAAAAAAAGATGTGATGAAGTTTAACACTTATAGCTGGTGACGGTTCATGGTAAGCAGTGCTGCAATCCCCCCTTTGAGTTATTTCTGAGAAATATGAATATGTTTTTCTTTATCAAGAAAGATTACTAGTTTTATTTCTGTATTAATGTAGAAGGATTTTTTTTACATCAGTGCTTGTGTTCTGCACACTCATGGGCATGAGGCTCAGCTCTGCTGGGACTGTGGAAGGCCCACCTACCTGGAAGGCCTTTCCTTCTGCTCCTGTGTAGGCAGCTGAGGCACACGGAGGTGTCTCTGCAAGGTTCTTCCCAACTTCTTCATACTTGACAACTGCATGTTAGGTAGGGTCAGAGGGAATATTCTCTGAGTACATGAGACTCAAGAGTCTGTTCCTGTCATTAATCTAAATTTCCTGTGTATTATTTATAAGAATTGGTTTAGGGTTAAGTTGTACAAATCCCTTTTATCTCATCATTATTGTTGTCATTGTTGCTTTTCTGAGAGGGGGTCTTGCTATGTATCCCAGGATAGCCTTGAATTGACTATGGAGCTCAGGCTGGCCTAGAGCTCATGGTCCTCCTCCTCCTCCCACGTGCTGGATTACAGGCCTTCACTGCCATGCCTGACTCCTTTGTTTTAGCAATCTCTCAGTTACTTTTTCCTCATTGCTGGGGTAAAATACCCCAAACCCAAAATTAAGGAAGGAAAGATTTATTTAGCTCGCAGTTAGCAGAGGTTTTAGTCCATTCTCAGCTGGCTGCAAGGCAGAGTGGCACATGACAGAAGGCAGCAGAAAGCCCGCAAACCAGGAAGAGCCCAAAGGGAGGGGCGGCTGAGCAATGGCAGAGGAGCAGAGGGAACGTGGCTCCTTCCCTCCCTTATACTGCGTCCAGGCTGCCTGCACCAGTGCGGGTGCGACGCTCCCACCCACAATCCCAGCACTGGATCAGTAATTGGATCATCACAAATTCTATGTGCCAGTAAACATAAGGAGGTAAGAGAGGACCTTTAGAAATCTGCACCGTGACTGCACGAGGCTTTGGGCGGATGTCTAGAAACAAAATATAACGATTATAGAAAAGCTTTGTAACAGGAGTTTTGACAGAGTCACAATAGGGAAACAAACTGTGTCCTACACCCACATGTGTGTGCACCCAGATCTAGTGCTGGCCAGCGTTCTTTTTCCCCTCCTGCCCTGTGATCCTCGGTCCTGTGTCTGTACACAGCACAGAAATTTAAGTTTGCCTTTAGAATATTTTTTAAAAAATCAAGACAGTTTGAAGGTTGTTTTTTGGTGTTTGCAGGGGTGAATAAGAGGTTAGTGGTTTTACAAATTAGCTGTGTTTGCCTCTCTGGGATCTTCTTTTGACACTTTCAGTGCAGGTCCTGGTGGCACGGGACACCAAGGCCAGCTGTGCTCTCCCTGTTCTTTCTTTCTTTCTTTCTTTCTTTCTTTCTTTCTTTCTTTCTTTCTTTCTTTTTTTTCTCTTGTTTCAGAACCTTTGTTTGTTTATTCACTCTTTTTTTTTTTTTTTTTTATGGCCGGCTCAGCCTGCCTCGAGGGCAGGGCTCGTGCAGCATGTGGAGCCGGGGATCGAACCGCGGTCCCTGAAGCCGCCCAAGCTTTCCCAAGCAGGCGCTTTAGACCACTGAGCCATCCCGCCGGGCCCTTCCCTGTTGTTTCTAACCTGTGACTTACATGTCAGAGCAGGGACCCGCACACATGGGGGACTCCTCTTCAGTGCTTAGGCAGCAAAGTAGATCGTTTGGTTGGTGAAGGCCTGCATCTGAGCACAGAGAAAGGCCTGACTGTTGATTTGCCAGATGATTTTGCTACTATAAAAGGGCCAGTGATTAACCCAGTTGTGATGAGAAAATAAAACCCAAAGCTCAGGTGCGCAGGTAGGGAATTCTGAGGGGCAGAAGCAGTGAGGCCTTCTGCACTGATTCAGAATCATGGCTGCTTTGTGTAACTCACACCATTTTATTGGACAATTTCAGGTTACAAATCAGATGATATCTGCATGCAAAGCCTATATTACCAACAACGGAACCACGTCCATCTGGAACCAGCCGCAGGATGTTGTTATGGCAAAAATACTATCTGCAATTAAACTTAAGGAGGTACTAGCTTAAGGTGATATTTAAGTGTTTTATTATTATTATTATTATTATTATTATTATTATTATTATCTTTTTTTGGTGGTACCCGGGTATATTATTGTTTTGCTGAGTGCATCTTTTTTTAATGTGTCTGGTACAAGGTCTCACTACACAACTACGCTATACAACTAAGCCTCCTGTTCTCAGCCTCCCCAGGTCTGGGATTATAGCCATCAGGCCTGCACTCAGTGGTGGGCTCAGTGAGCCCTAGGGCGGGGCGGGCACAACATGTGGCATGTGGAATCAAACCCAGGTCCCCACACCTGCCTGAACAGACACTTAGTGTGTTGAGCTATCTCAGCATGCTCTCAGCCCCATGAGAGCCTCTTAAGTCTTTTAGCAATTATATCATGATTGGTTGCTGAAAGGAATAGATGTTCTTGCCAGCCAGGCATTTCTTTTGTGCTGGGATTCAAACTCAGGACCTCACACTTGCCAGTCAGGCACTTGTGCTGTCTAGTCCTATAAATGGTTAAGAAAAGTGAGTGTTCTCCAGAAAACTCATTGACTTTTCTTTCATTTAAGCAGGGCAAATTATCTTTATGTTCCCTGCCCTTTTCTTTCTCTTGTTTTCCCTCCTTTCCTCCCATCTTCCCTTCCTCCTATTCTCCCTCCCAGCCAGGCATTTTTTTTTTGTACTAGAAATAGAACTTAGGACCTCACACTTGCCTCCCTCTCTCCCCTCCCTCCCTCCCTCCTTCCCCCCTCTCTCCACTCCTTTCCATCTCTCCCTCCTTCTCCCCCTCCACTCCTTTCCCTCCCTCCCTCCCTCCTTCCCTCTCTCCACTCCTTTCCCTCCCTTCCCTCCCCTGCCATTCTTTGGTTGCAGAACCTAGGCTGAGCCCAGGGCCCTGTCCATGCTGGGCAGGTGTCCTACCACTGAGCTCCCTCCTCAGGTCCCTATGTTTCCTCATAACTCTTGGCTTTTGATTTTAAGGAATATCAGCACTGCTTTCACAAGACAAAACAAAGACTCAGACAAAACCCAAGTGAAAAACAATTTGAGTTTAGTGAAATGTACATTTTTGGCAAGTTTGAAACTTTCCACCGCCGCCTGGCCAAGATAATGGACATCTTTACCACCCTCAAAACCTACTCAGTCCTACAAGACTCTAGCATTGAAGGCCTGGACAACTTGGTCATTAAATATCAGGTATTATACTTTAAAACTACATTTGCTTCTGTTATCTATGTCAACCTTAATATTTTATGCAAATAGTGTTTTTAAGAATGATTCCAATCACCAGCTGAGATGTAAAATATGTCATACTTTAGCAATAAGGAAATTTTAATTATTTGAGAATTGCGTCATAATCCTAATTGAGTTCTTTTTTAAGTATATGGTTAAAAGTAAGACTTCAAAATTAATCATCATTAGAAGCACAGGAGAAACTATAAGTATGCGTTATTGTTTCATTTATTTATGGGAGAAATATCTAATGAGGACTCTCCAGTGTATCCGGCACCAGATGGCATCCGAGTAACATTACGTTACACATTGAAGCATCCCAGTTATGTACGGTAGAGCACGGAAAGGGGGAGCTCTCCCTGTAGCCTTACTGCTCCTGAGCATCTTGGCTGCTCCCCACCTTCTCCACTGATAAACTGTGTGATGAATCTTAGTTTGAAAGTGGGTACAGTAGTCTAATAATATTTTGAAAACTTCAAAACTCTTCAAAGTATATAAACAAAATATGCTTCTTAACATGGATACTGTCAATTTTGTCTTGCTAGGAAACAGTGACAGTTGAATTTGATAAGGATTGTATGATTTACTGCCACACATTATTTTTGTGTTCTAAAAGTTTAGACAAATGTAAAAAATCTACTCTTATTTCCTGGAAATGTCAGGTTTTGGAAGAGAAAACTAAAACAATGTATATAACAGGAAACAGGAAATGTGCCCTGTGTCTCCTGCAAGGGGATAAACTTCTTTGAAAGTGACAGTTTTTAAAAACAAAGAGAATGCATTCATTTATTTTTTTAGTTTGGAATCTTATGCATTATTTTTCATTTTTAGTGAAAAATTAACACTAGGACATGTTTCGAAGATCATTTTTAACAAGAAGTTGAACTGTACAACTGAAGGCATATGAGAGCTCAGGGTAACCTGATGCAAATACCAGCAATTTGCTTTGAAGACGTAAAGCAAAATACTGATTCACATGCTACAGCAGGCAGTAGTGAGAGAGCACACCGGGGCCAGAGGATGCGGCAGAGGTCCGCTCACAACGCCCCCGCCAGAGGCCCAGAGCTGCGGGAGTGAGCCTCATGCTCTCGGCCTGGGGTCCTTCCACCCTCCCTCGTGGCCTGGTCCTTAGGTTCAGGAGAGGCAAGCTCAGCTCCCGAGGGCTCACAAAGCCCCAGCCCGGCGCTGCCCCTGAGCTCCCGCCTGCCCGGAGCTGCTGCCTCTATCACTGAAGCGGTAGACGGCTCTCCCAGAGAGATTCCCTGGCCTCGGGTTTATTTCAGATGCCTCCGTTTGTTTGTCTGTGATTCACGCGTATCCTGAGACTGACCCACTAAGCATGTGGCTACCCAAGGCCAGGGCACCTCCTCTGCTCACCTCACTCCCCTCCCGTACCTTCAAACTCTGCTGACGCATAATAGTTGTGAAGCATTATTATCCAGTAAGTGACTGAGCATACGGAGTTTGACCAGTTTTATACAGGTCACGATTGATCATGTTATTTATTTAACTTAATAATCTTAAGTGACCATCAAAGCCAGTCATAGAGCAACATTTACTCTGGTTCCTAAATCTTTTAAAGTACTACATTAAAATGTCACTTTTACGTACCTTTTCCAGAAATTTTAATGTGATGTATGCATACCTAATCTGCATAGCTAATTTTGTAGTTAAATATCCTGAGTTATTTTAACCAATAAACTTACTTGGAGAATTACATAGTTTATGCACTTGAGTCTATCAAGAGACACTAGTGGATGTTCAAATGAAATGCCTTTGAATGGGAGATTGCAGAAAGAGCCCGACAGTCTTAGTAAGGATGATATGCTTTTATCAGTGGTATGAGTGTCTGCTTAGGAATGATCAGAGAGCATTACAGAAAGCAAAACGGACAAATGACTTTTGGGTGATAGTGCTTTTTTAATTTTTGGTGGTACCAGGGATCAAGCTCAGGACCTCGCACTTGCCAGGCACGCACTTACTCCACTGAGCTCTCTCCCTAGCCCCCAAGGGACAGTGTTTCTAAGAAGATGAGCTGCCCACTTTGTGCTTTCACAGTCACAGCCTGTAGCTTCGCAGGGAAGAAGGAAGCAGCGAGTCCTAGAGAATTTTAGTTGGTAGGTTGTGGATTCACATTTTATTTAAGACACTTGAGGCTTGTAAGTCTTAATGCATCTTTTGCAACACATTTTCCTCACATGTTGTTTGTGTTTTGTTATTTATTTTCTTAAATGATTTAACAGTTGAAGAAAAAATGTTTTAGTTAGGTCTGCTCTGAGCTTTCTTTAAAACTAATTCCAAATATGATTAGCAAGAAACTTTTAAGGAAAATATCTCCTAATTTTTTCAGATATGAAAAATTCTTATGTTATGCCTTCTCCTAAACGATATAAAATATTATGAACATGCTTTATGTTTTGAGTGCAGAATGATATTATAGTGTCTTTAAAATAATAAGCACTAAGCAATGCAAGTAAATAAATGAATAAACATTCTTTTTCACAGATACTTTGGGGATGATTGTATGAATTCTGAATTTGAGCATCCAACTTGGTTATGTAATACATGAATATTAAAATTTATCTACTTGTCTCATAACATTCCAGAACATCATTACAACCATAAAGAAAAAGGAATATAATTTCTTAGACCAGAGGAAAATGGATTTTGACCAGGATTATGAGGAATTTTGCAAGCAGACAAATGACCTTCAGGTAGGTTTTGTTGATATAGGGAAAATGAAACTCCCAATGTGAACGGTACCTGGGACAAATTTGTGTTCTTGAAAGCCGAAGAATGAATTTTAGGAACAAGTGGAGTTTAAGAGCAGAATGTTTATTGGAAGGAAGAAAGCTTCTGTCTGAGAGGGACAAAAGGATGGCCCAAGTGGGTTTTCCTGGGGAAACTGTCTCTTCCAGAGATTTTTATAGAGTAAAACATGTGGTAAGGTGGGTCTAAGATGGAGAACGTGGAACTCTGTTAGGTGAACATGCGTGGAACTCTCTTAGGTGAACATGACGTAGGACAAAACTGTGGTCAGCCAATCAGACTGCGAGCAGCATTGCTCAGGCAAAATTGATTAAGTCCAGACCCATTGGGGAAGTGAGTCACGCAGGAGGTGGGAATGAGTGTGACACACGAGCTCATCCTGCAGCCAGTGGCAGTTGGGTTAGTGACCCTTCCTGGCTTCCTCAGATGATGATGGATTCCAGATGGTTATCTTTAGGGAGGTCACCACTTTTTCCATCTTTGCTCTCTAGGTCTGGCCCACAGCAGAAGCATCCGTTGCTCTCTCAGTTGCAGCATACCTTGTCTTCCATGCTGTGTTCTTGTGGGCCTAGCCCTGTCCGACTGCCTATAATATTTCTGTCTAACTCAACTGCCTACAAACTCCTCTGGGTGATTTCATGTTTATTTTCACCCTTTTCATGTAATGTCACTAGTTGTTACCCATTCATAAGGGAGAGGCATTCTCATCATAGAGGTGGCCAACAGTAACCGCAACCTGCATTTTATGATTTCAGATCAATAATTAAAGTCTTTTCCCCATGGATTAAAGGGCCATAATGTAGCTCTGGGTATTGATCTCTAATCACAGACTTCTCCGGGTCTTAGTTCTTAGAAAGTTACCTTTGGTCTTTGGTAAAGCCCTGCAGCTGCATTAGAATGGGGGCTTCTCCATCATTTCTTTGTTCCTTTACAGCAATTACTGCAGTCAGGGGTGGTTTAAGCCGAGCAGGGATATGTGGCAGATCTAAGAGACGGGCCCTAGCTGGGCACAGAAGCCTTAAGTGTGGTGGTTCTGGACCTTTTAGGGTTAGAAGCCCTTTCCTCACTGCAATGAATTAAGCACTTGCTGTACCACGGTGATGTTCTGTGCATGGGCTACGTATGCAGGAATAAGCCAGGCAGATTTGCCTTCAAAGCTCCACGATCAGATAGGAAGCAGTGGTAGGTTTGCAACGTCAGTGTGCTACAGCATGGTACTGAGTAGAGCAAGAAAGGGTGCATAAGGGCTCAAATGACTAGCTATAAAAATAGTATTCTGATAATATGCCAGGAGTAAAGATTCAGAGGTCAGACATAACCCAGGTTGTACAGAACCTTGTAGGAAGGACAGACCTACAGAGCACCTGCAGTCTGATCATTGTTCCCACAGCCATCAAGATGAAGTGAACTGAGGAACAAATAACCCATATACTGTTTGTCTGGGGTTAGGAAGGGCTTCAAGGACGAGGCTGTGCTGGGTGCCAGGAGGCGCTTGTGTTGGCTGGTGTGACAATGCCTGTGATCCCCACAGTCTTGGAGGCTGAGACGGGATCGAGAATTTGAGCTCAGTCTTGACAATTTCACATCTCAGTGACACTGTGTCAAGAGTGCACACATGTACTGTAGCACTGAAAACCATTATTTTAACATGTTCCACAGCTTGGCATTGTTCTGCTCTGTTTTCTCTTGGACTGGGAGTGGGATCAGGAGCTGGTGCTTGCCAGGCAGGCCTTGTACCACTGAGTTAAATCCCTGACCCACCGTTAAGCTAAGTCCCCAGCCCTGCCTCCTCGCTTTCAGTCACACTTCTGTGTTCGTTCTCTTTTTCTTTTACTAAGTTTAGTGCTCATTCATCGTGTGTCCCACCCCAACAGCCCTCTTCTGAATTTGACTTGCCATCTGCTTCTCCCTTGACTTCTTTTTTCTTTTTAGTCATTATGTATTCTCTCATTTAAGTTCCCTATGTCTATAAAACTGGAGCATGGTCCTCACCTTTCCAGGATTCTGGATGGAGTGAGCGGATGTGACGAGATCTGGGGACAAGGTGTGGAGGGGCTCTGCACTGTGGCATCTCAAGTGAAATTTGAGGGTGACGGGTCCAGGATTGCATCAGGATTGTGTCTGGAGCTGTACCCTTTTGCAGTTCAGAGCCCACAGGGCCATCCTTGCTAGGGTTCATGCTGGTGCCAACAGGCCAGAGAGGTACAGTGTCTTGGAGCCGCAGATGGGCTGCTGAAAGGCAAGGAACCTAGATGCCAGCCAGAGAAAGAAGAACCTGCTTAGCAAAGGTTGGACTGTGGTGGTGTCCAACTGGACGCAGGAGCTGAGACCTCAGAACTAACGAGTGGCCTGCTCTGATGACCCTATTGCCCACTTCGAACAGTGCATGTTCTTACCAGACTCAGAATGGATTGCAGGCTCAGAGGCAAAAGGAAACTAATTCAAGGTTTTATATGTTCAGAGAGAGGCCTTTGTGAAGTTGTGTAGTAGAAAAGCAAGAAAAAACAGGTGCTGATGTTGTGGCTTAGTAATGATTTGCTAGGGTCTCTCAGGCCAAGATGCAAGGGTTATAACTAATTTAGTTCTGCATTTTATGCACAGAAACTGTGTAGAGAAACATTTAGGTAGGACAACTAAACTGTTCTTCAACTTAGGGAAATTTTCTGATCCTCACACGTTACCTTTGCAAAAGAAATGCCATTGTTGAAAAATAACTTCATAAATCAAAGTGGAAGATAAAAGATAGATAATAGGAAAGTGGGAGGGCCAGGGAGATAGCTCCCTGGCACAAGTGCCTGCCTGGCAAGTGCAAGGTCGTGAGTTCAAACCCCAGTCCCCCCGCCCCTGCAAAAAAAAAAAGAATAGGAAAGCGGTAAATAGAAAACTTCTGCAAGGAGAAAGAGATTAAGAGATGGAGGAAGGGGGAAAAGAGGGGAGAAAAAGGGAAAGTGAAAAGAATTAAAATGTGTTAGGTAGATGTCCCAGCTCCCCATCACAAATGCAATAATTTAATGCTGAAAATGTGTACAAATAAAAATAAATAGGTAAAGTATATTTTCAGTAGAAGTAGTGCAAAGCATTTATTTACTTTAGAGAAAAAAATAGAACAAATAAGACAGAAATAAAGCAATATAAGACAGTATAAATAGTACAGAATTTCAGAAGAAAATGCAATTTTTAAAAATGTATTTAGTACAGGATCTATAGGGTCTCACTACACAAATGAGACTGGGATTGATGCTACTGTTTTCGGCCTCCCCAGCGATGGGATTACAGATGTGTGCCACTGCAACCAGTCTGGATTGCCATCTCAGAGCGCCTCGGGGGCAGGGCTGGCACTGCACACCGGGGCTCCAGCCTCTGGCTGCTGCATCTGCCTAAGAGGCGCTTTAATCCTCTGAGCTCTCTGGCCAGCCCAGAAGATGAAATATTAACAGTGGTTGTTATGTTACTTATTTTTATGATTAATTTTTTTCTCAGACTACCAGATATGCAAGACTGATCAAACAATTAAACATTTACTCTTCCTTTCAATATACCTTATTTTTTTCTCTTGTCCTTTCTACTTTTTCTTGTCAAAAGACTATAATAATGATAGTTGAGCCCTAGAGATAGTACACATTTGAAAGAACAAGATGAAAGATACTCAGCCATGGTTGTTATATTGCAGATTGCTGTCCACAGTGTAGTTGCTCAGATTATAGATATTAGCACTGAGTTGGTGAAAATAAAAATTTAAACATTAATTGCTACTTTCAAAAGAAAACCCTTATAAGAAATTAGGGCTCCAGGGGCTGGGGAGATAGCTTTGTGGCACAAGTACCTGCCTGGCAAGTGCAAGGTAATGAGTTCAAACCCTAGCCCCCTCTCCCCCGAAAAAAGAACTTAGTCCTCCAGTCTTCTCAGATAGCCTGTATAGTGGGACGTATTTATTGCAGCAGCATGGTGCAGTGGACCCGCAGCTCCTCCACCCGGGGATTTGCTGAGCGCGCAGAGAGTATGCGCTGCCCCACTCCGCCCTCTCTGAGGCTGGTTTTTCCCGTGGTCCCTGAGCGCTGTTTCCTGCTGTCTTGCCAGATCACTTCCGCCCTAACACTGACTGCATTTCCGGGATGGCTGGAGTTGGAAGATCTGGGTAAAACACTGGTAGAATGCATCCCGCATCCCCACACTCAAGCATTGTACAAATCGTAGGCGATGTTAAAATAAGAGCCCAGCTGGGCTCAGGGCTGGAACGGTTTGCCTGGCCTATGGGGAAGTCCAGATATCCCTGGCATCACAAAGCGTTTTTCTTCAAATGAGTGATAGTGAACTATGATAGGCGAGCAAGCTCAGTTTTTACTCTTAGGTGATACATGACTAAAATAACAACTCATACTGAAGGCACGTGGTGTTATAAGCTGAATGATAGCACATACCCTGCATATTAAAATTCGTGAGAACAGCAATAGTAGTAAGCATGATCCTTAGTATTAAATATACAATATTTTTCACATCTGTTAACATATAAAAGAAAAACTGAACTGAGATATATAAACATTCTATCAAGGGTAGGTCTCATGCTCGAGGTGGGGATTGAACTACAGTCCCTGGGGCCTGCGTAACTTTGCTGAATCAGGTCCTTTCAACAACTGAGCTACCCCGCAAGTCCCCAAAACAGTCAATCAAGAAAAGGTAAAAAAAAGAAAGAAAGAAAAGGCAAAAATAACAACAGGCTAAATCCAAAGAGAGAAAAAGTTCTAAGAAAATGATGCAATCAAATTAAAAAGAAAGAGGGCCCAGCAGGATGGCTCAGTGGTCTAAAGCGCCTGCTTAGGAAAGCTTAGGTGGCTGCAGGGACCGCGGTTCAATCCCCGGCACCACATGCTGCGCCAGCCCTGCCCTCAGGGCAGGCTGAGCTGGCCATAAAAATAAGTAAATAAACAAACAAAAGTTCTAAAATAAGAAAAAAATAAAATAAAATAAAACAAATTAAAAAGAAAGAAACAGGGCACATAATTCACAGGTTTAATTGCTCACTTAAAAAAAAAAGAGAGAGAGAGAGAGAGAGAATACCAACAAACCTCTGGTAAGACTGACCCAGGGAGAAGGAGGCAAATTCACACTCAAATTACCTGCCAAATAAAAGTCTAGTAAAGCAAGATGAATCAAAAAGTAAATTTAAAAAACATTAAAGAGAAAATGTGCTACAAAAAGTTGAGACTTTTTTTTTTTGCAGGACCGAGATTCGACCTCACGACCTCACACTTGCCAGGCAGGCACTTGTGCCATGGAGCTATCCCTTGGCCCCAAAATGTTGAGACTTACATATCAAAGTTTGAAGAAACACTTCTTTTAGAGGATCATGCAAATGTTAACACCACACAGCTTCATGAGGGACCATTAATTATATTGACTGTAACACTAGTACAATACTACAGGGGCTGGGAAATAGCTCAGTGGCCTAAGCACCTGCTGGACAAGTGCAAGGTCCTGAGTTGGAACCCCAGTACCAAACAAAGCAAACCAAAAAAACCCTAAGAGATTCACAGTACCACAGAAAAATAATTATCATCACTATTTTGATTACAATTAAAATGATGCCTATAGCTACATCCCTATGGGCCCCTTTAAATACTATCCTCTCTATACAACACTTGCAATAGATGTGAGATGATAAAGAACAAGTAGAGATAATCTTCCCTTTGTCCAATATGGAGATCTCTCCAAAAGACTCCCTCCCAGCTCTTTTTCTATCACCTGATAGAACCGTCTTTCTGCAACTGCAATCCCATCTTTTGTAAAATTTTACAAATTTAATAGTATATGTTGACAAGTGAAGTTGGAGGGACTGATTTCTACTTTTGTTCTTGTAATTGAATTTTGACAGTACAGTGAGAAATCTGTACCCTATATTTTGGAAGAGTAAGCTGTACATAGCCTCACTTGACCTAATATGACCTATCTATGTAAAGAAGCAAATTAACACAGCTTATCTGAAGGACAATGACAGTCAGTAACACCAGAGAAATTAGTCCAAAATCTAGAAGGAGCCAATCAATATTACCAAATAATCTGAAAATCATGAATGGTTGATTTGAACAGTTTGGGGGCACAATATGTCTTTTTTGAATAAAGTGACCCAAATATGAAGGAGTTATCATAGCTTGTAGCACCTTGGATATCAGACAACTCTTTAAAGCCCGTGGCTGAGGCCAGCAAGATAGCTCAACAGACTAGAGTGCCTGCTTAGGCAAGCTCAGGCAGAGTGCAGGGACTTCAGGCTGAGCTGGCCAGAGTCCAGGCCTAGTGACACACAGCTGCAGTCCCAGAACTGGGGAGGCAGGAAGCAGGAGGATGGCCACGAATCCAGCCTGTGAGGTGTGACCCTGCAACAACCAAATACATAAAATAAACAAATAAATAAACCCCATGGCTTTCAGATTGTACTCCACACCTCTGTATTTGCTTATAAAATACCAAAACTTTTTTTATACCCATTTGAATTTAGGACTGTAAAACAAGCAGTCAAACTTACTAGAAATTAAGAGAGTTTTAAGTAATCTTTTAAGATATCCTGATTATTGTAAATCTTAGGAAACTTTTCTTGTTTTTCTTTTCTTTTTTGTGGATTCAGGGATCGAACTCAGGACCTTGCACTTGCCAGGCAGGCATATGTGCCCTTGAGCTATCAACCCAGCCCCTCTGGAAATATTATTTTTTAAAGGAAAACTTTTTATCTTTAGGATGGAAACAGCCTTTTAATTTAGTCACCTTAAGGGGAAAATGTAAAAACTCTCTTTCAGTGTCAGTTGTATTGGGGAGAGAGAAGCACTAGATTTTCTGCTTCTCTGCTAAGCTCTGCTCCTGGAGGAATGGTCCTTTGTATCTCTCCAAGTGGGCAACCCCGCTGTCCTACCTGGAGGTCAGCCACACTTGCATTTGAAAAAACCCCTTAAAATGTTTTTCCTTTAATTAATGTTTATTTTTTAATCCAATTTAAAAAATAATTTTCAGTGTTTTGTCTGGGAAAGATTGACCACTTGAACAGTATAAGAGTGTGCTGTGGTTTAAGCAATGGTTTGTGTGGACTAAAATGATAACCTTGATTTTTCCTGTATAATCATTATGGGTGGCAAACTGCTTTGGCCTCGCAAGATTCCCGCCGTACCCCGAGGCGTAGGTCCATTGACTGCAGTAGGCATAATTCAGGGCTCCATGTAGGAGTTAAAAGGAATCTGGAAGAGGGCCTGAGGTCTAAGGCTCAGCTCCTTGTTCACCAAAGGTCAGAGATGCTGGCGGTGGGGGAGAGAAGGGGGGAATGGGCCCCACTGGACCTTTCCCTGAGTGGGAATACTTTGTTTTAGATCTACATAATTGTCAAAGTATTCATTTGCTAGCTTCTATGTCACTTATAATTTTCTCATTAGCTTGCAATAAAGGTGCGGTGAAATCCTGGCAAGGTTCATCAGGCTCTGAAGAATAGAAGCCAAATTAAGGGGGCTCCACCCTTCAAAGGAAGTTCCCTCTAGGCCCTAGGGGCAGTCATGTTAGGTCACCCGCACACTTGCAATGCAAAGGTCAGTTGATCGTTTGTGCTAGGAAAAGCACTCTCCCTGATTAGCAAATCTTTTTAAAATTTACTTTTAATAAGAAATAACAATGCAACAGTTTCATAACACGTTAGCAGTACATTCCCAATAATTGATACAATGTGTATTGTTGTCCTCGTAGTCGTTATTTAGATCACAGGATGCAAATCTTGTGTAATGGCTACACTGTGAGCAGCATTTCAAACTACTTGGTCTGTGCAAATATTCAAAGAAATTTCCTTTCCACAATAAAAAATCTCCTGGATTTAAACATGCTTTAGCTATTCATTTCCAATCTTTTAGGGCTACAATCTGCTGTCACAGTATTACACCGAAACGCAAGGTAAAGAGAGCAGTAGGGTCATAAGTAGCAATAGCCTATTTCAATTCTTTTAAAGTTTTAAAAGGTACAGCTTCATGAAAAAGTACAACTTCTGGATCCCTAGGGACTTAAACTTCAGAAACAGGGTAGGTATGTTGGAAACCCTCCATGAATTTGTGTTCTGTAAAACTGAAGAATGAATTTTAGGATTATACAGAAGTTAAGAGCAGAATATTTATTAGAGGAAGGAAAGTGTCTCTCCAAGAGAGGAAGAGAAGGGGGAACCGAGTGGGTTGCCCCAGGAAGCTGTCTCTTCCAGGGATCTTCAAGAGTAAAACTATGCAGTGCAGCAGGTCTAAGGTGGAAACATGGGAACTCGCTGTCTGGGCTTGAGGTAGGACAAAACTATGGTCAAATAATAAGGTTAAGAGCACCATTGCTCGGGCCGGTGAGATATCCCAGCTGTCTAAAGCACCTGCTATGCCAGCCCCATCCTGAGGGCAGGATGAGCTGTCAATAATAATAATAATAATAATAATAATAATAATAATAATAATAATAATAAAAAGCACCATTGCTCTGGTAAAATTGATTAAATCCATAACCAAACAGGAAAGCAAATCACATAGCAGGTGGGCATGAACGTAGAACAGGAGTTTATCCGGTAGCCTGTCCACAGCAGTTGGCTTACTGACTCTTCCTGGCTTCTTCAGGGTGATAATCAACCTTGGGTGCTGATCTTTAGGATCCCCTCTCTTTAACAGTTTGATTGTCTCTTTCAGACCACGCCATCATTCCTGGGATTGGGACATGGCTTTCCGTGTGCACCCTACGGCTTCTTTCTCAGAACTCCTTTGCTCACGTCATCTCCAAAGTCTCTCTTGGTCTTCCTTTGGAGTTACTCATGTGGTTCCTAGGGGAATCGTACGGCTTTGGAACTATCTGTGTAGCATGGCTGTGTGTGGCTTCTGCTGCAGGGCTAAGGCTTCACATTCCCAGACTAGCTTTCCTGCGAGTTTCCAGAGGACCTTTTTCATGTAGCATGCAGGGCCAGCTTGTGCCCTTCTTCTCCATGTGGTGCCCGTCGTGCTTCAGCTCCCCTAGGGCACGGAGGCCTCAGCAAACAATACCCAGGTCTCAGTCCTGCCTTGCTGGATTTTACTACAGTGGCAGAGGTGAGCAGTTTTGGAGGAGACCCAGGTCACACCCAGCTGAAGATATTTACTTTTCGGTTCTTGAAGAGCAAACACAGGAACTTGTGTCAGGGAAATTTCTCTCCCTATCCAAGCTCTGAGGAGGGGCGTGACTCATGGTGGCCTCACAGTCACTTCACCCCCTTTGCAGGCTCGGGGCAGCACTCGTGGCTCCTAGATTTCTTTAGGATGTGTTGTGAGTGTCAGCCCCACTCAGCTCACTCCGTACACTGGGACCCCGTCCCAAGGCCTACTGAGGCCCTGCGCCTGGCGAGCGTGGAGCCCAGACTGGTGCAGCACAGTGGTTTCTGGCCTTCAGATCTCTGTTGATTCCGAATGCTGATTTATTTTTCATAATCAAATTTTATTTCATTTTAGAGTGAGTTACAGAAGTTCCTGGATATTACATTTGAGAAGATTCAAGATACAAATCAAGCATTAAGTATGTTAAAGAAATTTGAAAGGTAAAAGTAATTTTGTGAGTTCTATTTATAAATTGGGATAATATGAACATAGGTTAGCTTTTATATTATTATTATTATTATTATTATTATTATTATTATTATTATTATTTTGCCTAAACAAAGAAAAGCTTTTGTTGAGCAGTTGGAGCCACAGTTACAATGTCTTTCAAAGGCTCAGGAGGATCACCTCTTTGAAGGACTGATGACCTGCTTCTGCTAATAGAGTGAGCTCAGCCTTGAAGTAGCTTGTGACTGTCTAACATTTAAAATTAAAGTAATTCTTCCCAAGCTTTGCCTACACTGTAATAATTGCTACTGTTTTGATTCTTTTCATGCACTACAAAACTATCATGCTCTTTTTTGACTAGTGTATGTTTTAAAGTCAATGTGCATAAAGATTTGTAAATAACTTTCCATTAACCCAGACTTTTGCTATTTTTCATTCTCACAGGTTGGGTATACCTAATCTTGGTATTGATGACAAATACCGATTGATCCTTGAGAACTATGGGGCTGATATTGATATGATTTCAAAGCTGTACATGAGGCAGAAACATGATCCTCCCTTGGCTCGAGACCAGCCTCCCATCGCTGGGAAGATCCTGTGGGCACGTCAGCTTTTCCACAGAATCCAGCAGCCCTTGCAGCTCTTCCAGCAGCACCCGACTGTACTGAAGACGCCCGAGGCAAAGCCTATAATTCGCACTTACAACAGGCTGGCCAGGGTCCTGCTAGAGTTCGAGGTTGTCTACCACAGGGCCTGGCTTCAACAGGTGAGCCCCTGATGGGTGTTCTGTGAGATTGTCCACACAGTGGGGTCCTCCTAGCGTTGTCATGGCTATGCCTGTAGGATACTGTATTTATAGATGCTGTGTGAATCATTTGGTTCAATCTAGATAATTGATTGTGTGCCATATTAAAAGATGCTCATGGAAGAAAATATATATATATATATATATTTTTTGTCTTTTTGAGACAGGGTCTCAGTATGCAGTTCAGGCTGGCCTTGAGCTCACTTTTGTAGCCCAGGCTGGTCTCGAACTCACACCGATCCTCCTGCCTCAGCCTCCCGAGTGCTGGGATTACAGGCGTGCGGAAAATAATTTTAATTTAAAAAATTATTGATTTCAACAGGGGTCTTAAACTAAGTAATAGAAAATCATTTTAATTTAATTGATAAATGCTTAAGTGAGAAAATCCTGTTTATCATTTCCCCTGCTCTATTGGTTAGGTTTCTTCCTTTTTCAAATGCAGTGAGATCCAGAATGTGTTGGTAAATGCCTGCATGTTTGTTAAACAGAGGCTTACATTATCTTTGGCTGTCCTGGTAGGTAATCTAGTTAAATCCTACCAATACTGTATTTCCTTACAGATTATCAGGAAGGTCTACCTCCATTGCTGTATTAATTGGAACTCTAGATAACTGAAAACTGAATTTAAAGGCTTTGTGAAACTTTTTTTTGGGGGGGGGGGCAAGACTGGGGTTCAAACTCATAACCTTACACTTGCCAGTCAGGCACTTGTGCCACGGCAGTATCTCCCCGGCCTCTGTGAAACTTTTGTTAAAAATGCAGCTAAAGTTATCATGGGGCTAAATGGCTTTCAAGAAGTTTCCACTACTGCAGTGTCCAATTATCTACCAAGTGTGAGGGAAATGAATAATACATTTTATTGAGCTGTGTGACACTGTCATTAAGAACCTGCAGTCTGTTTTCTGAATGGGAACTTGGGAGAGTGTGTGATCCCATCGTCTGTAACTCATGAAGCTGAAATCCATGCAAAGGCACTTGATCCTGTAAATGACTGAGACAGGTACCTTGCACACGTGGAGTCTCTCATAATGATGCTGTTGACTTCTTCTTGCAGATTGAAGGAATTCACATAGGTCTGGAGGCTTCTTTGTTGGTGAAGACGTCTGGCACAGGGGAACTCTTTGTGAACTTCGATCCTCAGATATTAATATTATTTAGAGAAGCAGAGTGCATGTCACAGATGGGTCTGGAAGTCTCACCATTTGCAGCTGCCCTCTTCCAGAAAAGGGATATATACAAAAAGAATTTCAGCAACATGAAGGTGAAGTGCTTTTGTTTGTCCTCTGCTTGCCTAGTTCTAGAGTGCACTTAAAAATCTGGTGATGTGTGATACTGGATGGCACACAGTGGCCAGGATGCCTGGAGCAGAGGATTGAGCGACAGCGCTCCAGTATGAGGCTGTAGAGCCAACTGCACCAGAGGCTTCCAGACCCTGCACACCAATACTGCAAGTTGGGGTCGAATTTTGAGTTTACCAAGCAGTGGAGTATTTTAAGCCTGAGGAAAAAGGCATGATAACATTTATAATTCAAATCATCCTTGTTTCTGTGTGCAAAATGGGTTTTAAAGTGAGCATAAATGTCAATGAGAAGCCAGTTGGTGGAATGCTACATTTTGATCTATCTTGCAGTTGGTAGTAGCTTGAACTAAAATTGTCTCAGAGATGATCATAGAATTTGAGAGCTATGACAGCCAGCAGGCTATAAGGGAACTTAAGGATACTTGAGAAGGCTGTCATGTATTCCTGTGAGGGTTGCATTCTGCATAACTTGTGAGATAATATGCATTGGTCCTGATTGTAAGTCCCATTTGTGAAGATGACAATGACTTGATTTAGTTTGTTTTGGAGGACAGGTGAACACCAGAAGTTCCTTCCTGAGTATAAGATCATGTGCAGATGTCCAAGTGGTGATGTTTTCTGTGGTATCAGTCTGGAGTTCAATGGAGCAGTAATAGTTGGGGATCAACTCTTGCCAGCAGAATATAGTTTCTATATGTTCATCCGTTGTCTTGGGTAGGAATTTCCAGGGCAAGAGTATAGACAGAAGCATGGCTGGTCACTGGACCAGAAATGGGCGTAGCTCCAATATTGACCCATATGACAGAAGGGAAAGTAAAAGGAATACTCAGATTTTCAGTTGGGATGAGACCACACATCAAGGAAGCCAAGAATAAGAGCAACCTAATGAAAGTTGTGTGTTGAGTATTTTTCTCTTGTGCTAACACAAAATACTTGGCACCCAAAATTAAAGAAGAAAAGGTTTATTTAGCTCACAGTGTGTGGATGTTTCGGTCAGTAATCAGCTGGCTTCAAGACAGAGTGGCACAGCACAGGGGCAACGGTTCAGAGTGGCAGAAAACAGCCAACAAAACATGAGCAAACATGGAGAAGAATATGCCACTTTTCCTCCCTTGTGTTGTAAGCAGGCTGCCTTAGCCCAGAGACCAACCCCAGGGAAGGCGTGGCTCTCACACTGTCTCTGTGGCCTCCTCTTGCACAGGATGAGGGTGTTTAAAAGTAAGAGCCCCGGTTCCCTGCTGAGTCATTTAAGCTTCTCAAGTTGACACACTGTATCAGCCATTGCAAGTGACAATTGTCACTAGAGACAGATGCTGCTGCCCCGAGCATAACAACCATGAGGTCAGAGATGCAGCCATAGTATTTTACAATATGGAAACTACTATTAAGTTTCTTTTTTTTTTTTTTTTTTTAATTTTTAATTTTTTTTTTTTTTTTCTTGTTTCACAACCTTTGTTTATTCACTCGTTTTTATGGCTGGCTCAGCCCGCCCAGAGGGCAGGGCTGGCACAGCATGTGGAGCCGGGGATTGAACCACAGTCCCTGAAGCCGCCCAAGCTTTCCCAAGCAGGGCTTTAGACCACTGAGCCATCCTGCCGGGCCCCATACTATTAAGTTTCATAGTGGCTAACATCAGATGTTAACACCAAGGCATAAAGTTTGCCTAATGCTTTACATTTTATGCCATTTTGATTCTCATTATTTAACTGGATCTTTCTCACCACTATGCTAGGCAGGTAGGACAGAAAACTTTTATAGATGATAAAAATTATGGGTCAGAGAAGCTGAATAGCTCATCCAAAATTTACCAATATTTGAACGAAATTATAAGAGACTAAGCATAAGCAATTATAAGCAATGGGCAAAGATGTATCAACATTTGAAACATAAATTTTGTTACCTAAATGAGTCCCAATCCAGAGTCTATGATAGAAAAACGAAGTCATGCCTCTGTCCAGTGATCTCAGTGGATGACATCTAAACGATTTGGCAGTGGTCCTCAACCTTTCTAATGCCGTGTCCCCGCAATACAGTTCCTCATGTTGTGGTGACCCCAAACCAAAAAATAATTTTGGTGGTTACTTCAAAACTGTCATTTTGCTAGTTATAATTGGGAATGGTTTTAGGCGACCCCTGTGTTTTGGTCGTTTGCCCCAGCTGGGGTCGTGACCCACAGGTTGAGAACCACTGAAGAGGAATGAAACTCCCAACCTTCAGGTTTCTGGTCCAAGTTTATGGTCTCTCCAACCAAAGAATAAATTTTAGGAGCAGTGGACGTTTAGGGCAGAATATATTTATTGGGGAAAGAAATTTCCTGTCCAAGAGAGGGACGAAAAGGGGAACTGAGTGGATTTCCCCTGAATGTTTAATTGTTTGATCATTATTTCATATCTATATCTGGTAGTCTGAGCAACAAATTTGATGATAGCAACATGAAATATGACATCTATTGTTAATATTCCATTCACACTGTGAAATTTTTTACTATTGGTATTGTCTTATATGGCTTTGTTTCTGTGTTTGTTCTTTTTATTTGTTCCACTTTTTGTTTTTGTTTTTCCTCTTTAAAATAAAAAAGGGAATATTATATAATATATTGAATTAAAATGATAACCATTATGAAAAAAATACAGCAGAGCATAGAATATTTGGATCTTAACTAAATTGTCAGGGCAGGTCTAATTGAGAAGATGTCTTCTGAGAAATTACTTTATTTACTTTTTTTGCTAGGTTGTACACTAAGGGTATTTCAACTTTATTGTGAAGCATCAAACTGTTTTCTAAAGTTGTTATATTAATTTACATTCCTACCCCATCTGCATGAGGACTAACATTGCTTCATATCCTCTCCAGGGTTGATACTGTCAATCTGTAAAGTTGATGTCAGTGCACGAGTATGAAATTTTGGGGATAGTATATCACATGAAGTTCTAGTATGTCATGTACATGGACAATGTCCATGATGCTTACTGGTGGCCAAGTGTGAGTTGTGGGGACTGAGGTACTGCTATTTCCTTGATATCCACCCTATAGACCCAGACAGAATCATCACCCATAGAGTGCAGGAGAAGTCCATTTGTAGAATATACTGATGGATATATTCTACTGCTGTATATAAAAGAATAGTTGACAGACTGCTTTTGTATACCTTTTTTTTCCTCCTGTGTTTAACTATTTGCCCTATTTTGTGGGTTCTTTCCATTCTTCATGGAGTTGTGGTCATTTTGATCCTTCTCTAGAATATCTTTTAGCAAACTATGCAGGGTTGGTTTTGTCATCATGAAATTCTTTAGTTGTTCTTTGTCCTGGAAGTATTTCACTTCTCCATTGAACTTGAAAGAGAGTTTTTTAGGGTACAGCAATCTGGGCTGGAATTTGTTTTCTTGCAAGACTTGAGGTATTTTGCTCCATGATATTCTTGACTTGATGGTTTGTAGAGAGAAATATGCTGTTATTCTAATGTATTTTCCTTGAAATGTGATCTGTTTCTTTTTTCTAGCAGTTTTTAGTATACTGTTCCTGTGCTGAATTTCTGGGATCTTGATTATTATATGTGTTGGTGTGTTTTTAGTTGGGTTGATGTTATTTGGAGTTCTATATGCTTCAGTTACTGAATGTCAAATTGTTTCACCATATTTGCGAAGTTTTCTGCTATTACTTCTTCCCATATTCTTTTTGGAACATTTGTGCAGACTCCTTCTTTCTCATTGATGCCTATTAGTCTTATGTTGTTCATCTTTACATCATTTTGAAGATGTTGAATTATTTTTTTTTTCTTGCATCCTAGTTGTTATTAAGAAATCTTTTCTTCTTTACTAGCTGCAATGGTGTCTTTAAGGTCTGAAAGTCTATTTTCACTTTCATTTGAAATGGTTTTGCTGGCTTGTGATTGAGGTTTTAAGCTCCTGTATAGCACTTTGAATCTGCTTTATACATTCCATTACTTTTCTATATTGTTCATTCAAGGATTCCATCATTTTTCTATTCTCTATTTTTTATCACTGACTTTAGAAGCATTTAGTTCTTTTATTAGAGGTATTATTTCTTTTTTATTTCAGAAATTATTTCTCATCTGATTTCCTCTATACCTTTCTGCAGTTGTTTCTTTACTTCAGATACTATTATTTCAGAGATTTCAGGTATGCAGTTTCCAATTTCTTCTATGCTATTGTCTCCTGTATTTGTTCTGGGTGTGCTTGGGGCCTGAGAGTGCATTTTACTTCTTCTCTTTGTCATTTTGTATAGCTCTGCCTTCTGACTTTTGGTGTACAGCTTTGGTAGTGTTTTTACTGTAGCACCAGGTCTGGATCTACCAAGTTCAAAGTCATCCAGGTGGGTGTGGCCTGGGTCTGGCTTCTGAGCTCCACTTCTTCCTATTGCAGCCCTTGGAATCAATCTGCTGTGCCACTGTAGCAAGATGTTCTGCTCCTTCATCAGGTGGGTGGGTCTTGTCTCTAGTCTCTCTGCAGGGAGTTCTGCAGCAGTTTTCTACACTGGGCGCACTGGGCCTGGTTGCTGGGTCAGATGAGTTTCTGGCTAGCCCAGGGAGGTCTCACTCACACACCTGGCCTGGTTGCTGGGCCAAATGAGTTTCTCGTGAGAAATTATTTTAAAGAGGCCTAAAGGCTCCAAGGTTACAAGTAAGCAAGAAATGTATTAGGGCCGGAACAGGTCACTGGGGGAGAGATACTAGGTGAGAGCAGAGAAACCAGGGGATAAGCAATGAAGTCTCCAAGTCTTTGGATAAGGACTGGGAGCTCTGAATGCCATAAGACCATGTAGCCATGTAAGCTGAGGAGTAATATATTTTGATTTAGCATTTTGAAAGTTCACCCTTGTGCTTATGTCTGCAGTATACGCATCATGGGTGGAATCAGGGAGACAAGATAGGTCACTCCCACCATTATTCAGGTACAACTCTGGGTGGTAGGTGTGGCTATGATAAGCAGATCAGCTACAGGAGCTCTTCTGTGGGGAGCAAACCGGATCAACTGATGAATTCCACATGAACTTGACCAAGGGGACTTAAAGATGACCCTGAGCTGAGCCAGAAAGTATTGGGAGGAGAGCAAGCTTTCATACTTGGAGAAGTTGAAGATGTCTATTAGAAATCCAAGTGTGAGTGAGTCTAGGTCTCAGTGAGATGTGCACCACAGTGCAAGTAGCTTAGTTCTGGCATGTGGTTAATAGTGAAAGCCATAGTGCTTGTGAAATCAGCACTGGCTCCTGACTCTCCCTGTGTGCTATGAGTCAAGCGTCAAGATTTGGTATAGTTTCAGCAACAGGCACTGGTGACCTGGACAATTCAATGCTGAATGTGGTCTGCAGGAGATGTGTGAGGACAGGACACAGTATGCCAGTGTGTGGAGGTGACAGAATGGGGCTTGCGGTGCACAGGTAAGGGCAGGCAGGCCCTGTACTATGGTCTCGCATGGCTGAGAAAAGCCACTTTCAGTTCCTCAGCTTTAGAACTTTTTCCCCCTTTAGGCTAAGAAGGGTCTGCCTCTTAAATTTCTCCTACTTCCTCAGTTACAGTTTATTGGACATGGACTCTATGACTATAGAAACAGGCTTTGTTCTCTGCCAGTTTGCTTTTTACTATTGTACTTCTCAGGCTGTTAGAGCTTTAGAGTTTAACCTTATTAAAGATTATTAAACTGTAATTCTTATACATAAAATGGCAGGAATAAATCTTAAAACTGGCATACTGATTATTTCACCCCATTCATTACAGATGATGCTGGCCGAATACCAGAGAGTGAAGTCACAGATCCCCCCTCCTATCGAGCAGCTGATGGTGCCTCACCTGGCTAAAGTGGATGAAGCCCTTCAGCCTGGCTTGGCTGTCCTGACGTGGACGTCGCTGAATATTGAATCGTATTTAGAAAACAGTTTTGCGAAGATCAGTAAGTCTGTCCGAGTGGTGATCATTCCTCAGTGTTCCAGGCTGAGTTCTTAATAACTTTAGTATAATTTCTTGTTCATAAAGTGATATAAGTAATTAAATTAAGACTATTACTCTTCAGTTCGTGCATAAGGAATTACACAAAGTATATAAATTCACTAATTTCCCAGAACATATAAATATTAACCATTTAATCTCCAAGGATTAGCCAAATTTTTAAACTTATTCTTACTGTTATACACTAGAATGTACAGAACATTTAGAATTATTGCACTTCATGTGTATTTTGAGACCCTGCTTTTAAGGGTATGGAACTTTGGGTGGCATAGAAGGGTGGACTGCAGGAGAGTTTTGAGAAATGTTATTTGTCCTTAATGAGGGGTAAAACTATTAAAAATGTGTGAGGTGATATATTCCATAAGATAGGATTTCCCCAAATTGTGAATAAGATATCTGCAGAGATGAAGACTGAGCTCAGATCTGTTGGGATTTTCAGTGCTGTGGTAAGAACAGGAGTCACAGAGGGAATCCAGGGGAGAGGGGGGGATCCCTGGCCTGAGACAAGAGAAGCTGAGACTTATGGACTTTTGCTAGGGGTGGAGTTTGAGGAGAAATTTCAGTTACACTTCAGGAGGTGATTGGGGTCTCTCCTGTGTGGGGGGACAGGTGAGAGGAAGTCGTTTCCAGGGCTAGAGTGGGGAGGAAGGAAGAAGTGGTCATCAGGAAGATAGGTTGTTGTTTAAGGGCTTCGGCCATGTTAGATTGCCACCATAATAATTTAGCAATTGGTGCTAGGCCAAGAGCCTTTCAAGATCCTTCTGGGAAGTATGCATTAGGTATGAGGACGTGGTCCTTTCCAGAGCACTTTGCAGAGCCTCCCATGGAGTGACAGTGTCCTTAGGATCTCTAGAAGGGAGCACTTCCTGTTGTGTCTCCCAGGTTTCCCTGCCTGCCCTCCTCGGAGGACATATCATCCCCTTACAAATCTTCTGTGGTGGGCAGGGCAACACAGACTGGAACATGATAATCAAAAGTGTTTTCTTCCCCTCAAAGCCTTGGGTTTCTCCATTCTCTTAGGCTCTCCAGTGTCATCAGGCTTTTCCTCTTCATGGCCTAATTCAGCCTATTTTCTTAATCACCCCGAGAAAGTTCTCTCCTCTTCTCCCCATTCCCACTTCCCCCGCAGGCTCTGCCATGTTGACAGTTTGGAACAGTCATTTTCACTCTGTATTTTGCCTGGCCTTTAATAGTTTTGTCCAGTTTCCACAAACTGTCCACAAAGAGCTTTAAAATTAGGTTTTCCTTCAGTTTCTCTTGCACAGTTCTCAATCGCGTCTTATCTTAATTACTTTCCTGTTGCTGAGATGCGATGTCTGACACAACTTAAGGGAAGAGGTTCATTTTGGTTGCAGTTCCTGTCCATAGTAGTGGGTTCCAGGGCAGAAACGGTGTGACAGGGACGTGAATGATGAAAAGCTGCTCAAGTCGTGGCTACCAGAAGCAGGGAGAGCAGGAGGGGTTAGGAGGGTGCGGGCTTCCCGATCATGCCCATGATGCACCTCCTCTGACCTGCCCCCTCCTGCTAAGCACTTCGAGCTCAGAGCTCTTGAGTGATGAATCCATCATGAGTATTGGGCCTCTGTCAGGCAGTCACCTTCCAAAGACTCTACCTCAGAGCCCAGGAATCTTTCAGGGACATTTGAGAACTGAGCCACATTTTTCCCAAGGTCTTAATAGAATAATGCCAATCTCATTGTGCAAAATGCAATTAGTAAGGAAAAAAAAAACAGCAATTAGTCTGTCTCTAAGACTTGCAAAGTTGTCCAGTGCTGGCATTGCTGAAAAGTCCAAGTCTGAAGTATTCTCTGAGACTGAAGGTGAACTCCTTGCTTTGAAATTTTGTCTTTTATTCTCTTAAAATTTTAAAAAAGGCATACTGGAAATATTGTCATTTTAAAAGTGAAAATGGAAAAAATACAAAAAAAAAAAAAAAAGAAAGGGAAAATAGGATAGAAAGAAAATGGAACTGGGGTTCAATCCTTGGTACTACAGGTGGTGCAGGCTCCGCCCGTGGGCATGCTGAATTGGACACCGAGTCCAGGGCTGGTGGCACACACCTATAACCCTAGCTCTCGGGAGGCTGAAAACAAGAGGGTCACTAGGAGTCTGAGCTGCTTAGGGAGACCCTGTGCTAAATAGAAAGAAAAGAAAAGGAAGAGCTTGGACCCAAGTGACACTGAAGCATGGCAGGGCAAGCACTAACTCCAGTAGCTCCATGTCCAGACTGAGGCAAGCTGAGTTGAGAATGGAGCTCGGTAAGGCTCAGGCAGTCCCACCCTATAGAACCACTGTGACAGCCCTGTTGGCTTCCCTTGCATGGTGGCTCCACTCATGAACTATGGTTTTGCTGAGCACTGTGCAGTGAACCCTTTAACCACTTCTGCAGGCTGCCCTGCTGGAGCAAGAGCAAGAGACCCAGGGACTCTCTTTTCAAAATTTTAACTTCTACCCTTGAACCTGGGAATGGTGGGGTTGCTGATTCCTGAGATGCTCTGGTTTGAACTCATGACCTTGCATTTGCCAGATAGGCACTTGTATCACAGAGCTATCTCCCCGGCCATCCCATTGTCTTGATACGTTGTTGTTGTTGTCGTCATCATTGTTGTTGTTAATACTAACTTTTCAACAACTATTCAAACTCTGACCCAGCTTTTTCAGAAACATTGCAACTTTGGCCCAACTTTGCATTAATTTCCTCTCTGGTGAAACTGGAAACTTTTCAAATATTCAAATTTGCCATTTGCTCTTGATTTTCACTATAAATCTGGCTAAAAGTGGCAAGCAGTATCTATGTCATGGACTAAATGTGTGCAGGTACTGTTTTTTGTTTGTTTGCTTTGTTTTGTTTTTGGTACTGGGCATCAAACTCAGGATCGTGCACCAGCCAGGCCAGTGCTTACACTGCTGAGCTAGCTCCCCAGCCTGGTGCTGTTGCTCTTCATCTCAGTCCCCTGCAAAATTCCAAGACACAGCCAAGGTGTAGACACATTTTCTGCCTGAGCACAGCATACTTGGTCTGTAGCCCAACTACCAATGGAGCCCTTGTGCCCACCAGAAACACCTCAAGTCTATGTTTGCCTTCTGCGCCTCCAGCTTCATTTTGGTCCTCTGAGCTCTGACGAGAGTCTGTCAGCAAGCTCAGCTTAGAGCATTCTAGGGCTCATCCTGCCAGCATCTCGAAACCTTTCTAAACTCCTGGGAATCAGCTCCAGGTGGTCCCGGATCGTGCAGTGTGATCACAGCCATGAGGGCAGCCGTGACGGCGAGCTCAGTGTCAGCTCTTTTAGTTACTTCCCTGTCCCAGCCCTTTGATCTTTTCACCACATTTCTTCTTCCTTTCTAAAGCCCTCTTGCAATGCTTTATCTTCTCTCTTGTTTTCTCTCTCTTCCTGAGATCTTTCTGTATGGCTGCTGCCTGTGGCTGCTAAGGTGGAGCCCAGCCTATTTATAACATTACGCTTTAAGAACTTGACTTATCAGTAGGTATTCCCTACACCTTCGGAATGACTTGGGTGCTATATAGCCAGGAATATTTCCGAAGCACTAGCCCTGTGCTGATAAGACTAGAAGTGGGATGAGGAGTTACTCTAGAATGCACCCCTCCCTGTTCTGCTTTACAGAATGGGAACTAGATTCAAGGACACATTTTGAAGTGGTGTTTGGATATTACTAAAGTGTATTTTAAACCCATTATAATTAGAAGGTGGAATAATTTAAATACATCAGCAGACAACCGTAGTATTGTGGGACTGAAGAAAATTGTAGAAACAACCGAAAAGAAGGTTATTAGTTTAAAGGATGGAAACTGTGAGCCAGGGACGACGACTTACTAATTTTTATCAATGCGAGCAATAAGAGCAGGTTTAGAACCCAGCTTCTCTCTCTCAAGCCAGTATTCGTTCCAAAATACATCTCCTCAGGAACTACAAGTGAAAATTGCCTAAAAACCTCTAATGAAGAATTTATAAAATATATGAAAATTTCAGACTGTGATATCAAAATCCAATTAAAAAAGGCTAGCATTGTAGGTGTTTGTAAAATTCTTCCTAGAGTGTTATTAGGATTACAGTAGTAGCAATCTAGATATTTTATCAGCATGTAAGGAAATAGTTTCTGAAGAAAGTCTACTTAGTTCTTGTATTCTACTTTTTCCTATAATTTAAATAAAAACTAAAGTAAAACAATTCAGTTTTTAAAAATTATTTTAAAAATTACTCATTGATTTATTTGGCACAGGGTTTCACTATGCAGCTTAGACTCATAGTGAGCCTACTATCTCAGCCCATCCCAGCCCTGGGATTGCAGGTGTGCACAACTTCACCTGGTTTCAGTGGCCAGCGCTGCACACCAGGGTGCTGGGTCGGCATAGCATGCAGTACTGGAGATTGACCCTGGGGCCTTGTGGTCCTTGCATGTGCCAGGCAGCTGCTTAGACTGTGGAGCTATTTCCCCAGCTCCAAGATCCAAGTTCTTTGAGAGGCAAATTCTGTTAAGTGTCCATAACGGTTGGATTCCTTACTGAACCAAGTGAGCCAACCCTTCTATCTACAGATGGGTACTTGTGTCTTGAATTTAGAAGAGTATTTTTTTTTTTACTAATTTTTTATTGTTTGAATTTAACAATGGTTATATTACATATTTTCATCATCAGATCAGTTTAGATTAATAGATATAGGTATATAAGATTGATCAAACAATTAAACATTAACACATTCAATCAACATTACTTTTTTTTTCTTTTCCCCTTTTTTAAAAAGTTGACACATTGCATATTGTCCTCACAATAGTTCTACAGAGTACAGTGTGTGGGCATGACCCACCTCCCTATTGATGTTGCTAAGAAGAAAAAAAAAGCTTAATTACAATGCATGAAATGCAGAGCTAGATTGGTGAAATGAGCTTTAGGAGGTTTAGATTCAATAACCTCCAACGTTACAAGCTTCACTGGTGGCCCACTGCAATTGCAGAACATTTGACTGTGCATGCATCTGCCTCCTCTTAGTCCAAAGAGAAGAATTTTCTTTTAATTTTCTAGAAGAGTATTTCTAAATCTTCAGAATAATAAAACTTCTACAGATAGGGTTTTTTTTTAAATATCATATGTATAAATGTTAGTCGTTGGGGTCCCGGGACATAGCTCAGTGGAATAAGTACTTGCCTGGCAAGCACAAGGTCCTGAGTTCAATCCACAGTATCACACACACAAAAAAAAGTTAGTTGCTAAATTGTTGCAATTACAAGTTTTCATAAATTTAGCAACAATACAATTATAGACTTCAAAATCCAAAAGTAATCTTTTGGAGCAAAGACCCAGGTGTCTCCAGGGATGGTTTCTAACGAAGGTCCAGGGAAGAGTCCTTTCTGGCATCTGGAGCAGCTCCTGTGCCTTGGCTAATGAGTGTCTATCTCTGACACTGGCAGTACTTCCTCCTAAGCCAGCTTCCTTTCTGCCCCTTCCTTCCGTGGTCTTATTCTTTTCTCTCTGCCTTGGACCCTCCCTCCTTTATCTCATGTTGACCCTTATAACTATTTGGGCTCATCTGGATCATTCAGGACAATTTCCACATTTCACGATCCTTAATATATCTGCAGAGTCCCTCCTGCATATAACATTTAAGGGGGTTAGGCCATGGGGATCCTCAGGAGTCCACTCTCTCTTAACTTGCCACACAGCTCCTTACAAATGCTTTAAAGAATCAGTTAGGTAAATAATAATAATGGATTTCACTGTGCACATGTACTTAAGGGTTGGCTTTCTTTCAGTAATGAATAAGCTTACCAGGAAGAACTGCTTGGTGGTTTGTGTAGCCTCTTTAAGGGTAGCTTAAGATGTTTGCAAAGTGTTAGGCACCTGCTCTTTATGCAGCAAAGATACTTATGACAGTGTTTATATCCCCACTATATTATGGGCATATCATGTTGACTTTTCTTTATTCAATTTTGACTTCAGTCTATTTGAAATAGATTATACAGTGTGACATTTGCTGGAAAATGTATTACTCCTCAGATGGGTATCCACTGAGTATCCTTCCAACTTGTGATATACAGTTGGTGTTGGTTTTCTTCAGAATTGGTCTTTTCATCCATGGAACTCTGTTCAATATTATATCAGCAAAACTAAAACAAGTTAATCCTGTCATCATAACATGCAAAAAAACCCAATAATTTCCATTCAATAGTATTCAATTGATACTATTTTGGTACCTTTTATGGAATAGGCACTGAGATGAATATTGAAGTAAAGATGGAAAATGAATTCTCAAAGGAGCTAAGACATAAGAGTAGACCTTCGGCCTATGCAGAGATGAAGGGATGGATGATCAGATCATAACAGCATAGACAGGCACAGGGGATTTTCTCAGGCGCAGCTTCCTGGGAGATGAGTCAGCGTTAGGCATTATTTGAGGACTGGGAAGCTTGAAATGATACTGTGCATAATGGCCCACACCTGTCATCTCAGGTACAAAGGAGGCTGCAGCAAGAGCATCATGAGTTCAAGTCCAAAGTGGACTATTTTAGAAGACATTGCCTGAAAATAGAGTAAAGAGAACTGAGGATATAGCAGTATTTTCCTAGTAGGCACAGAGCCCTCAAGTCAGTTCTGAGCCAGAAATGAGAAAAAGAGAGAGAAAGGGAAAAGAGAGAGGGAGAGACAGAGACAGACACAGACACAGAGACAGAGAGACAGGGGGGAGAGAGAGAAACTTTAATTTTGATGTTACTGCTGTCGTGTGTGTGTGTGTGTGTGTGTGTGTGTGTGTGTGTGTGTGAAGGTGCCTTAGCCTCTTTTATTCCCTTTTGTCTTTCTGCAGAGGACCTAGAGCTGCTGCTGCACAGGGTCAGCGACCTGATCGAGTGCCGCGTTGATGCCGTCCTGCAGGAAATGAGTGGCATCCCGCTTTGCCAGCTCCCCGAGGCAGAGCCACTTGCCTGTGAAGAGTTCCTACGGATGACAAAGGTTCTTAGAAGATTAATATTTTTGTGGTTCGTTTTTCTATACAGTGACTTTTTTTTTTCCAAGCATAAATTAGGCTTTGTTACATCTACTTACGATTGCCCCTGATAGATCGGATTCCAAGGCAGAGCCTTCGGCAATCATTAGAAAATGAGGAGAAGGAGCCGGGAGTGGTGGCACACACCTGTAATCCCAGCACTTGGGAGGCTGAGGCAGGAGGATCGGTGTGAGTTCAAGAGCAGCCTGGGCTACAAAAGTGAGTCAAGGCCAGGCTGAACCACATAGTGAGACCCTGTCTCAAAAGGACAAAAAAAAAAAAAAAAAAAAAAAGAAAAGAAAAGAAAATGAGGAGAAAAGTCTCTAAGCAGGGACTTGCAAGTCACACCTTTTCAGTAGGAGCCAAATTGCTATGAGACACATTTTCAGTTTTTACACAATTTATGAAGAACAGGGCTATTTTACAGAAAAACTTCTAGTAAGTTAGGATGGATTTAATAAAACAGCTGTTTAAGTTAGCTTCTGGCTAGGCTGATTTCCTTTTTTTTGTCTTTTTGAGATAGGATCTTCCTATGCAGTTCAGGCTTGCCTTGACTCACTTTTGTGGCCCAGACTGGTCTCGAACTCACACCTGATCCTCCTGCCTCAGCCTCCCAAGTGCTGGGATTACAGGCATGTGCCACCACACCTGGCTAGGCCAATTTCCTTAGCATTGTGGAGAACAGGATTTTCAGACTGGCGCTTCCTGACACAGGGTTCTAGATCACTTTGAGGGAAGTTGAGGAAGGCGGGGTCTGTGTTCTAACTGAGCAGTGAAAAAACAGCACCCAAAGATTCATGCACTGTCTCTTAACATATTAAAATAAGGGTCTGCAGCTCTCTGTTAAATTTCATGGGTGCACCAAGGGTCCCCAAGAGCTCCCCAGTAGGAGTCCTCAGGGCCCCTAGTACACAGCTGCACTCAAGATGGAAACATGCTTCTTTCTTGACGTAGCAGCAAGAGAAGGCGCCAAGCCTCGGGCTCTCCGCAGGGCTTCCTTATGCTGCCCCCGTCTCAGGAGGGCCTCCATAGTGCTCATGGTCCCCAGCAATGGAAGCCTAGCCGGCTGCATGCAGTTCCTGCGCAACGTGGCCCATCCATCACCGCTATTACTGGTTTGCTGGGTCAGTGACATAAGTGCACCCTGCACAGTGTGAGAGGTTCTGGGCGATCAAGGAGAGCAGGTGTCCAGGGTAAGCCCCAGCGCTAGCACAGGCACTCTAGGCACGGCAAGCATCTTCGATATCCATTTTATTGGTGCATGTTTGCAGTGCATGAGGTTTACAGTCATCTTGAGGAGTGTGTACACGTACACAAAGCACAGCTTCTTTTGCAAATCCCCTCTAGTGACATCCTCGTTCCATCTTTAAATCTCCCTTTCTCATTTACGTATTGATATTATTATTCTTAGCTCATGTTTACAGCACGTAATGTTCACAGTCATTAAGATCTGTAGGTTTCTGTACATGGCACATGCTAGTTCTTCTTCCTCTCTCCCCTTCCCCTCACTCTAGGTTTCCAGGACCCCTTCTCACTGGCAAGAGATCTCTACCTTCATTTCCTTCTATCTTTCCTTTATTTTGCTCTTTGTTTGTACTGCTACCCTTACTCAAATGAGTAAGTGATTAAGCTTGTGTTTAAGCTTGCATATCTAATTTATTTCTCTCAGCACTATATTTTCCAGTACATTCACCTCTTGAATTACCGCTTTTACATCTGTACTGTTCAACTATGGGTAGGTACCATGTTTTCCTTATCTGTACATGATTGTAGAGGCTACTCCCAGGAGTTAGGTATCATGAATTATGTCCTGCTGCACAGTGATGTGTACGGAGCAACTGTGATGTCTGGAACTCTTTTGGGAAGGCACCTGGAGCACTTCGTCACCTGGGCAGCGGTGGAAACTTCTGGATGTGGAGTTGCCATCCCGCAGCCATAGGTCAGTCTCAAAAGCAGTCACTCAAATGGCAGTGATCCAAGGCTTTCTGTGTCGGTCCCTGCTCACGGGGAAACAAGTTCACATTAAATTATTACCATATAATAAGTGAAGCCTACGTTTTCAACATTTCTGGTCCCCCGCACTTACCAACTACCAGTAGGCCTAACATCTCTTGTCCTTGCTGCTACCTTTTTTAATTCTCTTGGTCTGAGCGATCAGTTGGCTCCATTGTTTCATACATGCGCAGTTTTATGAAAATTTCAAAGTTTTGGACTGTTGTTAAAATGAAACACTGGAAAAGCAAATACAACACTGTTCATCTCTCTCTTTTATTACTTATTCATTTACTTATTTGGTTAGGACCTGTGTGTAAGTGGTGCTCAGATTCTACACTTCAAAAGCTCATTAGTGGAGGAAGCAGTCAATGAGCTCATAAGCATGTTGCTGGATGTGGAAGAAAATGAAAAAGGATCCCGTGAGAACAATGTTGATTTGAAAACTGAAACGTCAGGTAAGAGAGGAGGTGATGAAAGGATCTTGTTTTTCTAAAATACTTACTTGAAACTGTAATTTTCTTTTTTTTTTTGTGGGACTGGGGTTCAAACTCACGACCTTGCACTTGCCCAGCAGGCACTTGTGCCTCGGAGCCATCTCCCCAGCTCCTGTAATTTTCTATATAACAATTAATGTCACACTTCTGTCAAGAGTATTCCCATTTTGTAACATGTATAAATCTGCAACTGGAACTCCGAGCCTGTTGTCATGATGCCGTGCTGCTAACTGTCGCGACTGTGTGTGAAGCTCTGCACACCTGTACTTTGCATTAGCCCTCCCTGACCTGGGGCTCTCTAACCTTAAGTTCACCCACAGAGTACAGTGGGTTAGGACTGGGATTCCACTTGGAATGCATATAGACTAGAGCAAGTCTTTGGTGGACAGATGAGCTCGCTGCAAGGTAGAGAAGGGCAATTATTTTCTGAAAGTGCTAGGTAGGGCTGCTGCTGGGAAAACGAGCTCCAGGGCCGGGCCCAGGCCCATGGGGCTTGGTGGAAGCTTTCGTATCTGTTCTAAATTTCTCAAGGGCCATTTTCTCATATCGAGGAGAGGACTCCATCAATCCCTCTGTTGCTATAATTTCCTTTTAGGCTCACTTTCTGAGAAGCATGACACTGAAGTGACATTAAACTTGCATGTAATTTATCTCAATTTTAACTTTCTCCCTTTAATTTCACCTCTCTCCCCCTACCCCATCTATTTCATCCTGTAACAGCAAAAAGGCAAGAAGGAAGTTCTAATTCCTTGACACCCTCCCCTAATTCTGTAGGTGGCCCCTGTCTTCCACAGCAATCACCAGGAAGAGCAAAGAGACTGAGATCTTAGAGGGACAAGCCTGCGAGTTGCTTGCTCACTTCAACCATCAGAACACAGAGGCTCTTCTGAAAGTTACCAGGAACACCCTGGAGGCCATTCGCAAGCGCATCCACTCCTCCCTCACAGCCGTCTTCCTGGGTAATGAGCCTGCGCCCCTGATCTACTGGCTACCTCTGAGTGTTTGCTGACTGCGTGCGTGTGTGCGTGCATGCACGTGTGTGTGTGTGTGTGTGTGTGTGTGTGTGTGTGTGCATTCCTGTTAAATTTAAATAGTTTAACCCCTCACTGTTTATTGAGTGCTCCCTGGTAGAACTAACCATGAAATTTGGTCATCCCAACAATTCTATTATGAATTTACACATTAGAACTGGAAAACTAGAATACAGAGAGGTTAATTTGTTTAAGGTTTCATTAATAACATTTATTAATAAAGTAAACATCACTTTTAATCTCTGTGTAATAAGATAAAAATGTAAAAAAATTTGAGAAAGAAAAACATGTACTTAAAAAATAAAATGTTCAGAAAAGATATAGGTTTATTTATTTGTTCCTTTGGTACAGGGTCTTGTTGTGTAGTTCAGAATCATAATGAGCCTCCTATTTTAGCCTCCCTGGTGCTGGGATTTCAGGCAAGAGCCCCCAAGCCTAGGGTTCTGGACTGCCCAGTATGTGGTACCTGGGATTGAATTTATTTATTTATTTATTTATTTATTTTTTAAAATTTATTTATGTATTTTTAGAATTTTATTTTATTTTTTTCTTGTTTCAGAATTTTTGTTTGTTTATTTATTTATTTTTATGGCTGGCTCACCCTTCCCTGAGGGCAGGGCTGGCGCAGCATGTGGTGCCGGGGATTGAACCGCGGTCCCACCAGCTGCCCAAGCTTTCCTAAGCAGGCACTTTAGACCACTGAGCCATCTTGCTGGGCCTCTGGGACTGAATTTAGAACGTTGTGCTTGTCCAGCAGGTGCTTATGCTGCAGAGCTATCTCTCCAGCCCCAGAAAACGTTAGTTGCTAAATTATCAGGTTGTTCATCAGTCTTGTAATGTGGGAAAGATCTTGTTTGTTTATTTATTTATTTTTATGGCTGGCTCAGCCTGCCCTGAGGTCAGAGCTGGCGCAGCATGTGGTGCCAAGGATCGAACCGTGTCCCTGAAGTTGCTCAAGCTTTCCTAAGCAGGCGCTTTAGACCACTGAGCCATCCTGCCAGGTCCCAATGTGGGAAAGATCTTAATATCGCGCTTCGCTGTTTTTCTTTTCCCCTCTTCTTCTCTCCTGTCCCTTGCACTTCTTCTCCTTCTTCTCCTCTTCCACACTCACTTTCTCTTCCTCCTCTCCCTCTCCCTCTCTTCCTGCCTCCCCTTTAACAATGAAATATTGTGTGTAATGTATGCAGACACAGCCATACCTGTGTCTCTTTCTATATTAGTACTGTAAAAGATTCTTTAATATGAGCAGGCAGTTGCATTTTATTTCTTTTCTTTTTAATTGATCTGATTTGAGAATGCAAAGTGCACCCTGGTTGGAATGGTGCATGTTCTATTTGAAACTCCAGACAGCTTATTTTTACAATCTTTAACTTGTTCTGATTGTTGATATTATTGTTCTTCATTCTTTATTTATTTATCCTACATTTAACTAATTTGTGGGTATTATTTAGATAATATCATTAATATTGTAGACAACAGTTTATCCTGAAGTGTGATCCTAAACAGCTTCCTTTTATGGAGAGTAGACCAGAAAATTATGACTAATAGAAAATTACTTGGGCTCTTTGGTCTCGGTGGCACAAGTGAGATGACGAAGGGAACGTCATCCTTTGGAAAGTGTCGTAATAAGACGCACACGTTGTGCCACCACTGTGGCTCTAGGGCATACCACCTCCAGAAGTCGACTTGTGGCAAATGTGGCTATCCCGCCAAGCACAAGAGAAAGTATAACTGGAGTGCAAAAGCTAAAAGACGAAATACCACTGGAATTGGTCGAATGAGGCACCTAAAAATTGTATATCGCAGATTCAGGCATGGATTCCGTGAAGGAACGACACCTAAACCCAAGAGAGCAGCTGTTGCAGCATCCAGTTCATCTTGAGAATTGCAGCAATCACTCAAAATAAATGCTTTGGTTTTAAAAGATGAAAAAAAAAGAAAAGAAAATTACTTGGGTTTTGCTGAACTGTTTCTATAGCTACAGAAAACAATTAGACCTTCTAGTAGTTTCCTTTATTCGTTCATTCAACAAATAGTCACTGATTATGTACCTTTTATGTGTTGTCCTAGATGTTTTAAGTACTATATTTTTGGTGAGAAGTGAAGTAAATCTTGTTTTGAATTTAAAATAATAACCCTTCCCCGCTTGCATTAATTCAGACACCAACGGCGCTTCTAAGATGAAGCAGAACAATATCCCTGTCTTCCGGGCTAATATCACTTTGGCCATTCCCAACATTGCCATGGTGCCTGCCCTGGAAGACATACAGCAGACACTGAACAAAGCTGTGGAGTGCATCGTCAGTGTCCCCAAGGGGGTCCGACAGTGGGGCAGCGAGCCGCTGTCCAAGGTGGGACTGGGATGAGGAAACGGTTTCTTGGGAAAGCTGCTTCTTTAATGGATGAGACAAAGCTAAGAAATGCCCTTTTAAATTGTAGAAAAACATGCATGAAAGAAAAATGGCTGCTTTGCGGAATAATGAAGACAGTGGTTCTGAAATGGGAGAAAATGAACTTCAAGGTAAGCGTTCTGTTAGGTGTTTGTAGGCAGCCATTGCAAGTGAGCATTTACTGAGCTTAAATGTTGCCCCTCCCCCTCTGCAACTCTCAAATCAAGTAAGACTGGACCGCTAATCTACAAGCCAATTTAAATTTACAAAAAAATCAAGAATCCCCTGTTAGCATTCTAGCACCATTACCAGTCTTCTAGGTAGTCTACCAGACTTCAGCCATGAATCACATCTTAAATTGAGAAGAAAAATGTTTGATAAAAAGTATGTTTTTGTCATGATAAAAATTAAGGAAATAAGCTTCATTTTAGAAAATAATTTTACAGTAATGAATGTATATTTTGAAATGTCCCATTCGGTAGTTGTCACTATACCTTCAGAGTTGTGCAATCCTTACATGTGCCTAATTATAGAGCCCTTTCCTCGTCCCCAGCTGGAAGTCCCGTTCTCATTAGTGGTCACTTCCCCAACTTCTTCCTTCTCTACACTCAGCTAGTGATCTGCCCTCTGTGTATCGCCCATCTGGGACATTGCCCATAAATGGAATGAAGCTCAGGTAGCTTCAAAGCTAAGCAATGCTTGACTTTTATAATTTGGCCATATTACTTGAGACTAGAGCTTTCATTCACTAGTGTAATTCTGTATCAGGTGAGATAAACAGAAGTTCTTGGAATGAATGCCTCATTTCCTGGGAGCTTGTAGAGGTGTCACTGATCATTCTAAGGGACTTTCTGAGGGGCTCTAAACCCGCTGCAGACCCTCTGTGGGTGCAGCAGATTCTTACCTGGTGGTCTATCTGTTACACTCAACTGAATTAAACTAGCATGGTGCTGGGTGCACAGGGCCTGCCTGAGTGTTGTTACCGCAGCATAAAGAGGAAAATAGGGGAAGCTGCCCAAAGGCTGCTAGAGGTGCTCTTTGGAGGGGCTGCTGGAAGCTGCTGGAGCTTCAAGGCAGCGAGTTCTCTTCAGTTGTTCTGCTGGAGCACCTCATCACACTGCCTATGAGCTTTAGAGGAGCTCTGGTCCTCATCTTGGGCATTGTTTCCTGGCTCCAGACAGGAAGATAATGCACTGCTCGGCCTGTGGAAAAGTTTGTTGCGTTGGGTTTCCTGATGGGAACTTGGCTTTCCTCATTGCTGGAGGGGCTCTGGACCTCACTGTTGCTGAGGACGGCTGTAGTTCTTTTGGGGGAGCTCTGGGGGAAGAACCTTGAGTGTTTCTTCTTAGCTCTGGTTCAGATCCCTCAGCCTGCTGGCACAGATCCTTCATACCACTGGCATAGACTTCCTAGCTTCTACCACTGACCTTTGGGCCTTTCTAGTACAGATGCATGAAGCAGGGCCACATGAGACCTAGTTGTGTGCTCCAGGACTTCAGCCTGACCTGTGGGAGGCATTGTTATGAGCTCTAGATTTTCATCTGTATGCATGCAAGATATTAGGATCTAGACCCTCAGCTCAAGTCTTTAGCTTTTTTATGTGTTGACAGACTTCCTGCACATCTTGTGTATGATTCTTGGGTGATTCATTATAAAATGCTATGGTAAATTGTGTCTTGCATTATATTGTTCCCTTGCAAGAATCCTAAAACATGACAGGGGACCATGTGAACAGAACAAGTTAAAACACACAAAACTTGCTTATTACTGTGAAGTTCCTTTCCTGGCATAAAAAAGAAACAGGTGAAAGCAAAGAAATCCTTGATTGCCAGTTGGGAAAGGGTGGCTGAAGGAGAAGCCAAAGACCCTGGAGGTGGAAACAAGGCTTGGATGGTTTATGGGACTGGGCTAGGGGCAGTTTACTGGGTCTTACTGTGGCACATCACACGCTGACTGGTGAGGGCCGGCATGCAGGCAAACCAAAGAAGAAGTTTTGTGTGCACCCAGGCAGTGGGACCAGAAGACAGGCTAGGAGCGCTGGCCGTTGGCTGTGAGATTCCCACGCCATGCTGACTCTGCAGCATGAGGATCCCGTAGGCCGCTGCCTGGGCGCGGCCCCATCAGTTATCAAGATCTTTTTCTTTTCTTTTTTGAGTAAGGCATCTTGCATTGTTGTAGGCTCTGATTAATTTCCAGTATCCTGAACATTTCTATTATAATTTTCTCCTTATTTCTATTCTTAGACATGAGAGATCCTTACTTTACCATTAAACAGACCTCATCTTTTCAAGGTACATGGCTCACCTTGCTGACATAAGCCTCTGACTTTCTCTGTTTCTGGCTTCAGATACCTTGGAGGCAGCATCTGTAAACTTACCCATTCCGGTGCAAGCCAAGAACTATTACAAGAATGTTTCTGACAACAAAGAGATTGCGAAGTTAGTCTCTGTTCTTAGCACCATCGTCAATTCCACCAAAAAGGTACGTGCCCCGCCGTGGGCCCTCGGCTTCAGGGCAGGTGCCGTGAGCTTGAGCGTTGTGGTCCTGCTGCGCCCCTGAGGCCTTCAAAGGTGAAGGGCATCCTGTAGTGCTGGGCAAGTGCTGGGTAGCCGAAGAGCCTCCTCTCTGGGAGGCAGAGAGAAAGAGCTTTTCTTCTCTGTTTCACATTGTGTCCTCTTTCACACCTCTATCTTCTTCTTTCATTATGAAACAATGTAACTTTTATTTTTTATTTATCTATTTTTTCCTTTTTTGTGGCACCAGTGATCAAACTGCAGTCCCCGTGCTTGCCTAAGGTTGCCTAAGCAGGTGCTTTAAACTACTGAGCTATCTTGCTGGCCCCTATCACTTAACTTTTAAAAGACCTAACATTTTCTAAACCACAAGTTGAATACCTGTTACAGCTGACCTCAAAGAGTCAAGTAGAATAAGGGTGGTATGGTATCTCAGTGTTGTTTTAATTTGCATCTCTTGAACAATCAATGATGTTGCACATATTTTCCTACCTCTATTTGCCATTTGTATTTCTTAATCTGAGAAGCATGCATTCGTCGGAAATGCCCTTTTTTTTTTTTTTTGTGGGACCAGGGTTCGAACTCACGACCTTCCACTTGCCCAGCAGGCACTTGTGCCTCGGAGCTATCTCCCCAGCGCCCAAAATGCCCATTTTTTGATTGTGTCTTTGATGGTTTGGAGCTTGACTTTTATTAAAAAAAAATCTTTATATGCTCTAAATAGAATTTCTTTATGTAAGGGACAGTCATTGGAAGTTTTTGCCCATTTGTGGTATTTATTTATTTATTTATTTATTTATTTATTTATTTATTTATTTATTTGGTGCAGGGTCTCACCACGCAGCTCAGACACAGTATTCCTCATGTCTCAGCCTCCCAGCACCTGCATTACAGGCATGCAACACAACACACAGTTTTGGTGGCCAGTACAGTGCTCCTGGGTTTCCTGGGTGGCTTGGCATACAGTACCATGCATCAAGCCTGGGTCCTGGTGGTTTCCAGGCAGGTTCTTAGACCATCAACCTATTTGTCCAGCTCCTGGTGATCTCTTTTGTTGTGTAAAAACTCAACAAGATGGAATCTCACTTGTTGGTTCTTTAAAATATTTCCCATTCTGTTTTCTTTTTTTTTTCTTTTTTTTTTTTTTTTTTTTTTTTTTTTTTTTTTTTTTTTTTTTTTTTTTTTTTTTTTTTTTTTTTTTTTTTTTTGGTCTTTTTGAGGCAGGGCCTCACTATGCAGTTCAGGCTGGCCTTGAGCTCACTTTTGTAGCCCAGGCTGGTCTCGAACTCACACCTATCCTCCTGCCTCAGCCTCTCAAGTGCTGGGATTACAGGCGTGCGCCACCATGCCTGGCTCTGTTTTCTTTCTTTTGTGAGCTTTATCTACTCCTATGTAATCAAAATTTCTACCTAGTTTTTCTTCCAGGACACTTAGTGTTTCTGTTTTAATGTTGAGATCCTTGATCCATTTTTACTTTTAATTTAGTGCATGATGATAGATGTTGGTGTAGTTTTGGGGTTTGACATGTGGAAAGCCAGCTTTTCTGGCACCATTTGTTAAAAAAGCTGTCTTTCTTCCAGTGCACCTACCTGGTTCTTTTTTCTAAGATAAGGGGCCTAAGTGTGTTTATAGTTGTGTCTGCATTTTCTGTTCCACTCTACTTATCCTCAGGTCTGTTTTTTTGCCTGTACCATCCTGATTTTGTCACCATAGCTTTGTAGTATTATCTAAAGTCAAGGATTGTGTCTTTGTTGGCCATGATTGCTTTTGCTATTCTAGGTCTCTTCTGCTTCCAGATAAATTTTAGGAATAATGTTTTCTAGATCTGAGAGGTATATTAATGGTAAATTTTTTGCATTCTCATAGGGGCTTTAAAAATATTTAGCCTTGGGGCCTGGCAGGATGGCTGAGTGGTCTAAAGCGGCTGCTTAGGAAAGCTTAGGCAGCTGCAGGGACCGCGGTTCATCCCCAGCACCACATGCTGCGCCAGCCCTGCCCTCAGGGCAGGCTGAGCCGGCCATAAAAATAAACAAACAAACAAACAAACAAAAGTTCTGAAACAAGAAAAAAAAACTGAAGAATGAATTTTATTATTATTATTTTTCTTGTTTCAGAACCTTTGTTTGTTTATTCACTCATTTTTATGGCCAGCTCAGCCTGCCCCGAGGGCAGGGTTGGCGCAGCATGTGGTGCCGGGGATCGAATCGTGATCCCTGAAGCCGCCTAAGCTTTCCCAAGCAGGCGCTTTAGACCACTGAACCATCCCGCTGGGCCCCCTGAAGAATGAATAAAAAAAAATAAAAGTATTTAACCTTTCTTTCATGTGCTTAATAGTGGTTTGCATTTCTCCTGTTGTGCCTTATTAATAAAGTTTGTCCCTTTATTAATGCATTACTTGTGAAACATAAATTTTTTCAACCTGTATAACCAGTTATAAAGTTGGTGTATATCATTGGAAAATACTTAGAAATACACTTAATAATAACTTGACTCAATTTCCTGACATTTCTGATAAGTGAAGCATTAATACCCACATACTAGCATAAGTAGACAAGCACATTCCAACATGTGTGTTTGAAAACATTTAAAGACAAGCATGTTAATGTCAAGAAATAAAATCTGTAAACTAAAGCATTATATTTCCAGATCACTACTCTTAACTCTTTTAGACAACACACTCTGTAAGCTTTAAATTTTTATTGAAAAATTTCTGAGGGCTGGGGAGATAGCTCAGTAGAATGAGCAGTTGCCTGGAAAGCACAAGGTCCTGAGTTCAATCCCTGCTACTGCCAAAAAAAAAAAAAAAAAAAAAAAAATCTGTTGTCTACTACTATATATTGATAAAATAAATGCTATCTAATTGTGAAGAAAAAGACATGCTTAATAAAATGTGTGTGAAGAGAAGACAGAGAAGAGGGAGTGCTACCAGGAGGAGTGGCGGTGGCTGCACGCTCTGGTCCTGTCATCTCTGTCCAGTCAGGCACATCCTCATCAGACCAGTCGCTAAAGGCTGTGTCTTCTTTCTTCTGAGCATCCTCTGGAGTGCACTCTTTACCATTGGAAACTGCACCCAGCTCCTCTTTGGTTGTCATGGGGGAGTCCGTGGATCCCTTTTCTTCTTACTTTGCTTCTTCATCAGAAATATCAGACTCACCTTTGGATCTTTTATGTTTTTTTCAATATTTTTCTTTTTCAGTCTTTTTTTTTTGGTGAAAAGACTTTATCATCTTCACATACTGTCTCAGTGTTACCCCTCTCTAACCCAATATCATCCTCTTTCTTTTTCTTTACAGGTTTCTTCTGAAGTTTTGCTTTCTTCTTATTTTCATCATGAGCTCGATCAGATATATCATGATCTTCACACAGGTGGTGGTCCACCATGTCTTGTACACGTGCTCTTGAGCTTTCTAGGAGTTCTGTCCTCTCTGTTTATCTACAGCAGAAATTTTCTCTTTGAGTTCTTGTTCCTCATAGCGCCTTGAACTCTTTTCTCTCCAGTTTACGGTCCTCCTCTTTCCACCTTCCTTGAACTCCTTCTTTTCTGTCTTCTCTTCTCCCTCCTCCATCTTCTATGGCCGGTACTCCTGTTGCACCTGCCCTTGTTTCTGCCTCTGTTACTGCTGCCACCACCTGTGGCACTATGTCCATCTCTGCCACCTCAATCAACAGCAGCAGTGCTGCTTTTGCCAGTGAAGACTCACATAGGAAATGCCACAGAACACGGGTAGAGAAGGTAGAGGCACCTCACTTGACTATAGAGGATACACCACATTGCAAGCCACTAGATCCAAAAAGGAGCAGTAGCCTCCGGAGCAATCGGAGTAATCATAGCCATACCTCTAGTCGTTTGCATTCTCCATCCAATGATTCTGCC
>PVJA010009277.1:14981-61414 GCA_004027025.1 Myocastor coypus | reverse complement strand
CTGCAAAAGGGTTTATTTTCTTTTGGTCCAAGATTTGGAAGGGGGCTCCAGAAAGGTAAGAAAGCTGCCTAGTGGGTGGAGGGTGAGGATTAGGCCAAAGCCCTGATGCCAGGTGATGCAGAAGCCTGGCAAGAGACCACCAGGTTCTATGACCTCCTAGTCGTGCTTAAGGGTGAGCCTTTCACAGAGGTCCTTGCCAAGCCTGGCCTGGGGCTTGCCAGCCTGAGGAGGGTGGTGAAGTGGTCACCTATCTTCTTGATGAGCTTCACTTCCTCATCTAGGAAGTGGTTCTCCAGGAAATCACAGATATGGGGGTCGGTCTTGGCAGAGCCCAAGGCATGAAAGTCCAGAAGAGCTTGATTCAGGTTCTTCTCCAGGGCCAGGGCAGCTTCCATGGCATCCAGGTTTTTTTTTTTTTTTTTCTTGTTTCAGAACCTTTGTTTGTTTATTCACTCATTTTCACGGCCGGCTCAGCCCACCCCGAGGGCAGGGCTGGCGCAGCATGTGGTGCCGGGGATCGAACCGCGGTCCCTGAAGCCGCCCAAGCTTTCCCAAGCAGGGGCTTTAGGCCACTGAGCCATCCCGCCGGGCCCCGGCATCCAGGTTTTGCCCCACTCATCTTCAGATGGTTTCTGCATGTCTTAGAAGAGCACACGGCCGCCACGCCGGTTTTGCATCTTCAGGAGATGCTCAGCACCCTCGCATTTCTCCTTGGCCAGCTCGAGGAAGAAATGGCCCATGCCCTCCAGAGCCACATCGTCTCAGTCAAAGTAGTAGCCCAAAGAGAGGTAGGTGTAGGAGGCCCGCAGGTGCAGGTTCACCAGGCGGTTTGACAGCAGCCTCCACCTCAGTGGAATAATTCTGACGGATCTGAGAGGTCATGGCTGATCGGCAATAAGGAGTTATCCACAAAAGAACAGTGGATCTCCTCCTGGAAGGAGGAGATAGGCGAGAAGATGGTCCTGAAATCTGTATCTCGAAGGTGGGTGGAAGATGAGAGAGGGAGTCCCCGGGTCCATTCCATCCAAACACTGTTGAAGCAAGAAACAGATCTGCGGGACATCCAGATGTGCCACCAGCCCTCTGCCTTTAACCAAAAACTTGTGTAATGTACATCCTATTAAAGGACAACAAACTAAATAAAAGTTTATTATATATTAGAAAGAGTTATGTTATGTCAAAATGAAAATTTATTTATTTATTTATTTATTTTTGTGGGACCAGGGTTCGGACTCACGACCTTGCACTTACCCAGCAGGCACTTGTGCCTCGGAGCTATCTCCCCAGCCCCTGAAAATGAAAATTTAAATGTTACAAAATATCATGATTGTCATGTTGCAGTGTTACATATGATTTTGATTTCTAAATTTCTGAGTAAATATGTAATTTATCTATTATATTCTTTTGGGATTCAAATATTAGAATGTCCACGGTTATTAGATTATAACACTTCCATTTTATAGTCTAAGGTGTTTGATATTAGGATAAGATAGTAATATTAAGCCTGTTTCTATTACAACATGATGTTATTTTTATTTTATTTTATTTTTTTGTCTTTTTGAGACAGGGTCTCGCTATGCAGTTGAGGCTGGCCTTGAGCTCACTTTTGTAGCCCAGGCTGGTCTCGAACTCACATCGATCCTCCTGCCTCAGCCTCCCAAGTGCTGGGATTACAGGTGTGCGCCACCACGCCCGGCTACAACGTGATGTTATTAATCTTCTCTTCTGGATGTTCAAAAACAGGTTTGGAGACAAAAAATTAGAAAGACAGATGGGCTAAGAGGATAGCCAATATTTTGGCCCTAGCCCTCTGAGGACAAGGACCTAGGACATAAGAGAACCTCTGCTTTAACATCCTATAACTCAGTTGAGTCCCTGACCTTCTGATCATGGAGATTGTGGGACCATAGAAAAGAATGATTCAACAATGTATAGTGTACCTTGGGAGAGTCATGAGGAAAGAAAAAAAAGTTTTCTCAAGCTTTCACAGAAAGCAACCTGGTCAAGCAATGGCCAAGACTCATCAAGATGGCCAACACTGACAAAAAGGACTAAGAAGTACGTTACTTAGTTCCAAGTAATTCCTTGGGATTTAACTGACCTTGATAACTAACAAAAAATTGATTAATACAGGTCTCACCTTAACTTGATCTTAAGCATTCAGTATAAATATATAACCACAAAAGGTATAAAAAATGCTATAGTAATATGTTAGCTGTAAAAGGTTCAAATCACTAACAACATCTGACAATTGCTAGATATACTGGTAACCCACCACTGTTATAGGTTATTGGACTTGCTGTACACAGGTACCTAAAATCTTTGGACTGAGAATCTTTAGCTTAAATGAGTAAGTTCAGTCAGAATGGAAAGGGTTCAAGAATGAGAAAGTCTTCTATAGTGTTCTCCAAACATAGCTTCTCCAACTTCAATTGACCACTCATAGCTTGACCACAAGGCGGAGATGTAGGGAGAGTTGATGAAAATCAGTCACGCTTGCTGAGCTAAGACAAAGCTATCCAGATAGCAGCTTTTCCAGCTTGTAAAATGATTGCTAGACAGAAAGGTTGAAATTGACATCAACCTCCTAAGTGTATAAATAAATGCTGGACAGTTCCTTTTCTCCCATCAGAAGACAGGGTTCCAGCTGATCTTAGCTTTTGTCTCTTGTCTTATTTTCTTTAGCGCCTCACATTTTCCACCTGGGAACATAGAGAGCTTCATGGGACATAGCACCACAGGCCCAGCAACTGGCCTTTGAGTAGTGAGCTTCCATAAGAGGCAAATTCAGAGCTGATGAGGTTCTATTTCTCTAGAAGACTTCAAACTTTGGCAGCTTTCTGGAATCACCTGTGTAAATTTAGAAACTCCTGAAGCCTTCTGGGGTTCCCTTGAGATTCTGGTTTAATTAGTCTGTGGTGTGGCATGACTGTCAGGGATTTTTTTTTTTTTTTTAATATGTGGTGGTTTTGATATGCAGGCCGTTTTGAGAACCACAGAACTAAAGAGTCAAGAGATTTGAGAGATGTTGCAGGAGGTTAGAACATTGTGGAAGCTGAAAGTCTGGCAGGAGCACGGCAGGCTTGACAAACTCAGGCACAGTTCATCCCCAAACACCTCTCTACTCAGACACTCCCCAATCTGTCTCCAACTCTAACTCTCACATGGCCTCAGAGCTCTACCACAAAAGTGAGGAGGGGGATTGAGTTGGTGGTGCACACCTATAATCTCAGCCCATGTGGGAAGCTGAGAATGGACAGTCACAAGTTCAAGCTTAGTCTGAGCAATTTATCAACCTTGCCTCAAAATTGATTAATTAATTGGGGTCCAGGAATATATCTCAGCAGCATATCCAGCTCAGCCTAGCAAGCACAAGGTTCTGAGTTCAATCTGAGGCACCAAAAATAAACAATAAATAAATAATGAGGAGGAAGTAGAGGAATCTGTTTTAAATACTAACTGGCTAAGGAGAGTTTAGCTTAAGGTTTGCATCTCAGGCCCTAGTTCAGTAACCCCAGATCCACACAGAAGCATTGGTGGCCCTGTCTCGGGGGTCCTGCTCCCTTTGTGGGGGCTTAGAGTGGAGGAGGTACAGGTTGAAAGGAGCCCTGTAGGTCAAGGCCCTGTATGAGGTTTTGGATTTGCCACTGGTGATAACGGCCATGCAACCAGCACAGGTTCCTGGGGGGTTCTATCCTGGACTGGAGGGTTATGTGGTGGCTTCCAAGAACTGGAATCAATAATTATTTGATGCGGAGTCTTGCTTCGCAGCTCAGACTCCTAGTGATCCTCCTGTCTCAGCCTCCCCAGTGCTAGAATTATAGGCATGCACCACTACGCCTGGTTTAGGTGGCCAGCTCAGTGCAGGGCCGGCATGGCATGAGGTACAGGTGATCGAACCCGGGTCCTTGCACTTGCCAGGCAGGCACTTAGACCCCTGAGCTATCTCCCTGGTCCTCACTTGGGATTTAGAGGCCAAGGATAGAGAGTTGCACCAATAGGTGCGTAGAAGCGAGGTGATCATGCTTGGCTTTTGTTGTGGTTTTCTCTTGCACATCACCCAGTGAGATAGGCAGGCATGCAGGACAAGAGGGTTCTCCGGTGGAGTAACCCGCCAGAGTACACTCCCCTGCACTGACTAAGCCTGCAACACCTTTGAAGGGGGCGCCCTGCTCCTTTAAGCAGTGGGATGTAGGGAAGTTGTGGTTTCTATGCTGATGACCTCAAACGGGATCCTCAAAGGCCTAGGACTCAGGGAAGCCCGGCAGGCCAGTCAGAAATAGACTCAGGAGGAGCGGGAGGTGCGGGAGGTGCAGGAGAGCAACAGGAAAGCAGCAAAGCCTCTGCCTTTGCAGCTTGGGCTCCACCTTCCATCGGCCTCAGATCCTTGCAGGATCCAACTGCGTGGGTCCAACTGCGCATGTGCATGGGGACTCAGGGTGTGCCCTCCCCTTTTGACTCAATTTGAGGCCACCAGCAGCCACCTCTATGCCCACCCACCCATGGAAAAACTGCTTCTGTGCAATCAATCGACTCTGGTAGAAAGGTCAGGCCCACTGCCCTAGCACACCTTCAGGAGGGCCTCTAAACACTCATTTCTCCTCCCGAGTCTCGAAGTGTGGTCCCAGGCGGAACAAGGAGACGCGGTTGCTGGCCTAGCAATCATTTGACCAGTAGGGCACACACGATGGTGTTTTGAGTCCCAACACAGGCCAAGTGCGCTCTGCGAGCCATGGAGATTGGCTAGCAGGGAGACGGTATGAAGGGCGCCTTGGATTGGGGCTGGATGCTGGGAAGGATGGGCCATTTTCTGAGCTGTGGATTACGGGGCAGGGTGTAGCTGGGAAGCAGAAGGTGGATTTGAGTGCCCCAGGAAGCTGAGAGCAGGTCCACAGAAGTGTCTAGCATAAAGCAGGACAAACAAGGCAGGAAGCCGGAAGACAGGGGTAGTCGAGGGCAGATTTGGAAGGCAGGAGGAGCCACTATTCCCAGAGGGAGCTCAGAGTGGCTGCGTTGAATACAGGTTCCCTTGTGACTCGTGTGTGACAAGGTTGACAGACTAGGAGGCAGCTGTCATTGGCAAGGAGGAAGCCTGCTGTTAGGGAGCTGAGGAAATAGAGATGGCGCCCAGGTTTGTTTCAGGAAATTTATCTTTAACAAAGAATTAGAAAGCAAACTGGGGCATGGGATATTCTAATATATATATTTTTAGGCAGTGCCTCCCTATGTAGTCCAGGCTGTCTTTGAACTTGCTGTGTAGCTGAGGCTGGCCTTGAACTCAGGTGATTGTCTTGTGTTATGGTTTGTGTATAGGTGTCCCCCCAAAGCCTCATGCAGTCGGGGGGCAGCTTCTGGAATTCATAATTGATTATTATGGAAATGGATGCTGCCCCTCCCCTGGGGCAGGTGATTTGCATTTCAGTGTAAGGTAGGAAGAGAAGTTAGATGTTTGAGCTGCTGCTAGCTCTCTCAGTGCTCTTGCTCTAAGCCACCACCATGGTAGGTTGTCCTCTGCCCTGTGCCAGTCTGCTTTGGAGCCAGCTGAATATGGACTGAAACTTCCAGTAACTGTGAGCTAAATAAACCTTTCCTTCCCTCATTTTGAGTGTCAGGTGTTTGTCTCAGCAACGAGAGAAGAGTGACTAAGACATCCTGTCTCAGCCTCCCTAGCGCTAGAGTTACAGGTGTGCACCATTAGGCCTGGCTCTAATCTTTCTTTTTCTTTTTCTTTTTCTTTTCTTTTCTTTTGCTGTTCTTTTCTTTTCTTTTCTTTCTTTTTAATGGAGGGAAGGAAACTGCATAATTGACAGCCTAAGCAAAAGGTACAGAGGCAATGCTGATGATACAGAAGAGGGAAAGGAGGTAACAAGGAGAGGGTCTGCATCAAGCATATTTTGGAAAGTGGCCCTGAGAGAGAAGATGCTGTTGGCCAGGTAACTGGAGGCACTTCCAGCCTCCCCCTGGCCCATCTTTGGAAACAGGTCAGCCACGCCACATACTGTTCAAACTTTTCAAGGTCTTCAGAGAACTGTAGTTTAATATTAAGTCTGTATGAATGTTAAGAAGATGCCAGGAATAGTATTTAAGAAGGATGTTTAGAAAACAGGCCCCTGCTCTCTGCATTCTGGGCCCCACGAAAGCCCTGGGCAGGAAGATTTATCCTTTTCCAGGAAGACACAGGTGTCCCAAGTCACACAATGAAGGGGCAGGAAGGGCCTTCCTGATATCAGCAGTGTCTATGGTCCAGGTGTGCCTTGGCTGGCTGCTCTGCCCTTGCGGTCCCCGTCACTGTGGAGTGTTGCCTCTCTTTGTCAGCAGTAGAGTCCTTACTTCTACTTCCAAGGTATCTGAAGAGTGCACATGTGCAGTATCTTCTGCCTCAGAATGTGGCTGTGGGGGCTGGGGAGATAGTCTGGTGGCACAGCACCTGCCTGGCAAGTGCAGGGTCCTGAGTTTGATTCCCAGTATAGGAACAAAAAAAGAATATGATTGTATTTGGAGACAGGGCTTTTGAAGAAGGGATAGAGTTAAAACTCTCACAAGTATGGGCTCTAAACCAATTGAACTTAGATGAGGAAGATTTAACACAGGTAGTCACAGAGGAACACAGCCACCAAACAGACAGCAACAGAGCAATGGGAGGAATCAGCCCGAGGGTGCCTTGATTGGGCAGTGAGGAAACACATGTCTGTAATTAAGTCTCCAGTTTGTGGCACTTTGTCATGGCAGCAGGGATGACTAAAGTGGTGCTGTGTTGTGAGTTAGGGTCTCTGTAGCACTGGATTCAAACTCACACTCACTCAGAACACTGAGGCTGGGAATCTGCCATTGTGCATGGCTAATACAATGTTCTTAATCTTTCTGAGGAAAAGGAATGCCTTCTCTCTCCTTTCAAACTTCATGCCTCCCATCAGCAGTTGAGAGAAGTGAAAATAAAGCAAATGTTTTCAGTCCCACTTGTTTTCCCAGGCTCCTCTGAGCTAATGCTGCCACCTGTGAAGTGACCCTCAGGTGGCCTAGTGCTGGGGGCTTGGGAGTGGCAGGTGGTGCCTGAGAGAGCTCTGTACCCAGGGAACCAGGTGAGCTGCATGCTTGACCATGGTATTTCTCTCTAGGTCAGGTCCATGACATGAATATGTTGACTGAATTTCTTGTGGAGATCTGTCCCATGACTCTTCCCACCGTCCTGTGACCTTGAGAATTTTTTCCGGCCAGCTTAGCACTTCCGAAGAAATCTGTTCATCTTATCTCTTGGCTTACCCATTTGCTCAGCATTTATAATCTCCAAGTCCTGTAGGTGTGTGGAGGTGGGCTGAGAGGGCCAAGTCTTATGCACATCTGCTGGGCAGAGCTTGAAGAACCAGGCAGGGGAATGAGAGGCCTGGGTCTGAGTTTCCCAGGAGAGGCTCCCTCTTCCAGCCACATCAGCCCAAGGGCCCTGTCTGGATAGGACACTGGGAGGTATGGCACTGAGGTAGCTTTGGTGAGTCACTGGTGGCTCTGAAAGCTGGCTTCTGCGCAAGGGGAACCTTAGTCAACAAGACCTTTGATGTCCCTGAAAACTCTGAGGACTGTGATTTCTGAGCAGGAGACCAGTAAGTGCATCGGGGCCAATTTCCTCATGCATTCATTGGTTTTGCTATGTGTTCTGTCTTCCTGTATCTTTTTTGGTTGGTAGATTAGTTGGTGTTTTGACATAAGATTGCACTATGTAGCCCAGGCTGGCCTCAACCTCATGGCAATCCTCCTCCCTCAGCCTCACAGGACTAGGTTACAGGCCTTTATCACCTTGCCAGCTTATCTTAATGTGTCGTTAGTGGCTTTTTGATTCTATGTGGGTGGTGTGTCCCCAGTAAGCTGTGAGAACTAAGGAAACTCATCAAAGAACTGAGCATGGTGGCAGGCTTGGGAGCCACATAATTAAAGACAGAAGCCCCGGGGGACCGCAGGGCAGGCCAGGGAGAATCCAGTGTCCTATGCCTTCCAGGTGGGTGTCTCTTTCCCTCCCTCACCTCTTGTTGAGGTTTCATGGCTTCATGGTTGGGGGACCTCATTTTCAGTGTTAGGACCCTTGCACCTGGCTTTCTACCCTGCCTGTAGTATCTCACAGGCCATGTGTGGCTTGGGGCTGAAATGCAGGTTTAGGGGTAGAATCTGGTTCCATGGGACATGTCCCAGCCTGTGCCTCCCTATAATGTCTCACAGGGGCTCCCCTCTTCCTGTATAGGATGCAGGGCCAGTCTACATAAGAGGCTCGGGTGGTTGTGAGGAGGAGGAATAAACCAGGACAGTCCTGGGCACCTGAGGTCCATCCACCACCAAGGTGTGCAGCAGAGAGGGAGACGGATCAGCTGTGGTGAGCCAGGGCAGCTGCAGGGGTGCTGAGGACAGGCCTGGCCTCAAGTGTGTCAGGTCTGTGGTGTGACCCTGGCCAGATTATCCTGTTCTTCTCCAGCCCAGTCTCCTACAAAGAATATTCTTTGTAGCTCAGTCACCCTAAGGACATGGGACCTCCTAAAGTGAAGGATAGATACATGTTCAGGGAAGAGGGTTTCAGTGTGTCCGAGGCAGGTGTCAGCAACAGCCAGGGCAGGGTAGACAGCTTGTCTCCTCACTTGTGCTGAGGAGGAAGTTGGGACTCTGGTTTAACTGAGTGGTGCTTTACTGTCTTTTTTTTTTTTTTTTTTCCATTTTGCTGTGGCAAAGGTGGAAGCCATGGTGTGTCTGGTGTGTTTGTGGTCATGGGTGGACAGACCCTTGGAGTTGCTGTGATACTTCTGTGCTTGGTGAGGAGCGGGGTGGCTCTTCAGGGAGCTAGAAGCACAGGCCTTAGGCCCATAGCTTTCTATCAAAGACCCCTCTCCCATACTCCTCCTGCAAGGTACGGGTTGCTTTTCTGGCTTTTTCACTCTAAGTCTACTCAAAGTGCCAGGGCAGCTCAGAATATTGTAAAGCATCCCAGCTTCCCTGTGGACACTAGAGGGCCTGCAAAACCTGGATAGTTTCTTGGGACTATCTGAATTCCTGTCAGTGGCCTTAGGACCTTGCGAATCCTCTCTTAGCAGTCTTTAGACCAACAGTGCAGAATGGTTCAACAGAAGTGGTCACGGCCAGATCCCCTTCTGTCAGCATAGCTCCCTCACTGGGTGACCTCCACTCTGCTCCTCTTCCATTCCTTCTTGGTCTTGGGCCCGCCCGCCCGCCCGCCTGCCTGCCTGCCTTCCCTGGTGAACTGAAAGCCTCTTTGATTTTGCTCAACATCTTTCCATTGACCTTCTCCTCCCTCTGCTTCCCTGGGACCGAGGGTCCTTCCTGGTTTCCCAGGTTACCTGTCTTTACAGTTCCTGCTCCCAATGCTCCTGAGCCTGGGTCTCGGAGTCTCTGTCATTGGGCCTCCTCTGCCACCATTTCCACCACCTCTGCTTTCTCATTTCCTTCACGTTCCACTGCCGTCCTCAGAACGGGCTGTCGGGTGGCCCCCGTGCTCCCGCGCATGCTCAGCTCCCTGACTGTGCTGCCTGCTGCTGGCTCCTCCAGGTGCCAGCTCCCCCGAGGAGCCCCTCAACCCTCCTTCCTCTCTCCGTATCTGCAGCCATCTTGCTTCCTCCCCTCTCCCCAGAACAGCCCCAGTGTTGCTCTACAATCCGCCTCTTTTCAGGTCAGTTTCCATCATCAAAATTTAGCTCTTATGGTTGTTTCTGCCTTAGACGGAGTGGCATCAAGCAGGTCAGAAATCCGCATGATTCTGGATAGTTTTTTCACATGGGCAACCTCACTTTTAGAACTCAGGCTCTACGTGGGGCTACCAACCTCAGTCTGGTGCTCTTAATCCTTTGCTTTATAGAAACCTTATGTCTTAGGGAGCTGTAGAGAAAGCCAGATTCTAACAAATTATATATAATTCAGTTTTGCGGGGCCTGGCAGGATGGCTCAGTGGTCTAAAGAGCCTGCTTGGGAAAGCTTGGGCGGCTTCAGGGACCGCGGTTCGATCCCAGGCACCACATGCTGCGCCAGCCCTGCCCTCAGGGTGGGCTGAGCCGGCCATTAAAAAAAAAAAAAAAAAAAAAAAAAAATGAGTGAATAAACAAGCAAAGGCTCTGAAACAAGAATAAAAATAATAAAATTAAAAAAAAAGAATATAGTATTAATTCAGTTTTGCTGTTTGAAAAAAGTCCACGTTTATGGTTTTAGACACTTCTATTTCTTTTTAATCTCTTCTTAAAAAAGAGTATTTGGTACAGGGTCTTGCTACGCAGCTCGGACTAATAGTGATCTTCTTGCTTCAGCCTCCCCAGTGCTGCGATTATAGGCATGAGCCAGTCTAGGTGGCCAGCTCAGTGTGCCTCGGGCAGGGCCAGCACATGTGGTGCTGGGGATCGAACCCCAGTCCCTGCACTTGCCTAAGCAGGTGCTTAGTCTGCTGAGCTATCTTGCTGGCCAGACCCTTCCATTTCAATAAATAATAACTATAGGGACATACACGCAGGGACCCAGAAAACACTCGAGTTCACTGGGGCGAACTCGCAGTCCTTTAGCTCTCTGGTTTCCCCCTTCTGGTGTGGTGTTCTCCTTATTCTCGAAAGGGGCTACTTACTATACATTTCCCCTCTTCTCATTTCAGTCTGGAATCTGCTTGTTTAAAAACAAAACAAATCAGTTATTACTCTTGCACAAATTCAAAGGCCTGAATCTTTCCTAGATCTCAGGACCCCAGATCAAATGGCTCACTGATGGGCCCCTCTGTGTCAGGAGGCAGTCTTCCTGTGGAGGTACCTTCAGTCTGAAAGGTTTCAGGGTTCCTGGTGAGAAGTGTGGGCATTTTTGGATATTCCATGTTCTGCACTGGGCAGCTGTAGTTTGTGTTGCTACTGTAGGAAGCCTGGGGAGGCCAGCTCAGGGGCCCCAGGAAGGCACCCAGATGTGCATGGGAATGGAAAGACAGGCTGCATGTGTCAAGATCAGGGGTGGTGGACAAACAACAGCTAGCAGTGCAGGGCAAGGACATGGAGGAAGGGGCCATGGAGGGGAGGTACAGTGGGGGAGCTGACAGTACAGGAGAGGCTCCAAAGCATTGCTTTGCTGTGCCCCAAATTCAACCAAGTCTCCTCTCTCTACACTGAAATAGAGGCTCACTGAGATGTGAAATGTGACCACATTCGGGTGGGCAGCCTCAACCCTTTTCAGCTGTGAGCTTTCCCTGGGGCTACTGGCTCCCCACTCCATCAGCATCTGTGCTTGGTCCTGCATGTGTGCGTGCTGTGTGTGTGTTGTTACAGGAAAGTGACAAGGAATCTGGCAGGTGCTTGTGTTTGAGTGCAGCTGTTCTTGGCCTAGGGAGCACAGGGTGTGCGCCTCACTCTGGCTGTGCCCTGGTCAGTGAGTGCCAGTGGCAGTCTCCATGACTACCTGCTGTGCCACAGGAATGAGCCTGGAAACTCATGCTCAAGTCAGCTTGGATCCTTGGGACCAGCTGGGCTTGGGAAGCCCGATGGCCTGGGTGGTGTGTGGCTCCCGAGGCTACAGGCTTTGGCACTGTGATGCCCCTGCCTGGGGAACACAGCTGTGGTCAATATGGGGCTAGAAGTGCTGCAGCTGCTCTGAGAAGCTCTGGGCCTTCTGTAGAAAGATGAGTGGGCCAGCCTTTCCCCCTGCTCTGGTAGAACTGCCTAGAATGAGGTTTTATGTACAGAACTCCAATAACAAATACAGAAAAGTAAAACACATTAAAAACTTTATTGAAGTATCACACATCTAAATTTGCATCAATTTGATACAATGCTGCCCTTTTCGAGGAGTGCACTAGTTGCACACTCTGCTGACATTGTGATCATCAACTCACTCCAGAGCTGTGTGCATCCACAGTGGGTCACCTAGGCCTGTCACCTGCTCCCTGACTGCACCTCTGTGGCAGGGGGCAGGCCGGGGCCAGGGTGGCCCCACATCAGGACGGCAGTGAAAAGCATTTCCCTTCTCTGTGTGGCTCAGCCCAGAGGAGCCTTCGCTGCACCATCTGCTTAAGCTGCCAGACTCCAGGAAGCAAGTCTTCTCTTAGTTCTACTTTCCCCTTAGCCCAAGCAGTTAATTCTGGACTTTTGAGCAAAATTAACCCTAGCTCTCACAGAGTATTCCAGAACCTCCAGTTTGAACTTGGTTATTACCACTATTCTGAATGGAAGTTGGGTAAGGAGTTGGGAAATCCCCTGGACTGGAGCCAGCCAGACCGGTGTGAAGCCAGGCCAAGCTCTTGCTTTTCCACCTGAGGCCTGGTGAAGACTGCATGGCCCCTGGGAAGCCAGGGGTGGGGAACACAATGCTGGGGAAAAAAGCAGTGACTAAGAAGTCCACAGACAGCAAGGTGATACGTCCTCTCTGCAGTAGTGTTGCCCTTTCCCTGCCACCATCTGAGGATCAGGTGGTCTGTGGTCTGTGGCAAAGGGCACCACAGGGACATGAGGGGCATGACAACAGCAGTGACCATCCAGGGATCACTTGGCTGCTGCCACTGTCTCCAAATTTAACACTTTGGAACACATTAGGAATGAGTGAGGATCTGCCAACCAAGGAAAATGCCCAATAAAAAAATAAAGATAGAAAATACATGCTAATTTAATGGCAAACGTATTTTGATACTATAATGGAACCAACTTTGAGTTAAGGACCACTCTCTCTGTGCGAATCGGCACCACAGCCTGCTGGGTTGGTGACTGTATCGCTGTCCTCTGGTACCAGGCTGGACTGTCAGTGCTGCAGCAGGAAGTTGGTAGCCATGTTGAGGTCATTATTTGAAGCTCTCAGGGCTTCCAATGCATCACCTCTGGAAAATCCCATCTCCATGAGCCGGGCAACCTGGGGGCATAGGAAGCAGGAATGTGAGAGTCTGTAACACTGCTCCTTGCCCTCCAACCTCAACTTCATACTGAGTTTCATGGGAAAGGCCAGATCTACTAAAGACTAATTTTCACTTCAGTCTGAGAACTCATAGTTAAAAAAAAAAAAAAAAAAATTAGATACAAACTATTCGTTGTTTACTGTATGTGGCCCATAAATACTCATTTTCTCCTTTAACCTCCCTTCTGCACATAAGAGGGGCCCTGGAGTCATGTGGCTGCTGGGAACATGTCAGCATGGGCCTGAGAACAGGTCAGCACAAATGGCTGGGGTTCACCACTGCCACGCATCCTGTGTCACAACTGCAGGCCAAGGAAGGGCTGAAGATACAGCTATGTGGTGGAGCTTCACTCTCAACACTGGTCCAGTGTCATCCTCATGTGCTGTCCCCTGGCCATATGCAAAGGGCAGAGCCAACCGAGGCAGCTCAAGATGGAGGTGGCCGAAAGCTACCAAGGCAAGGGAAGCACCAGGCTTGCGTGGTCCACAAATCCTGATTCTGCAAATATGGCAGTTTCCCGTGCTTTTGCAAATAGGAAATGTCCAATGATGAAATGGGCAGTGTTTCTAGAATTTATTCATGACCTCCTTTCCCAGTGAAGATGGATGACAAAAATGTCTATGGCCTTGATTAGCTATAGGAATCCACTTTTTGAACTCGTATTACATTTATAATAACATACAGCAAGAAAAGGTACTCTCACAAATGTGGATATTTTCAGTGACAGATGCATTAAAGAGGCTTGTAAACTGACCTGAACACACATTTTTAAAATTTTTCTTTCTGATAGAAAGACATGTCCCTAGTACTATATGTGGGTAGAGAATGGTCCCAATGCTGCCTGTCATCTCCTGCTCATTTCCTATCTCCCAGTGTGGCAGGAATCCAGTGTGCAAGCCCCCAGGTCCACTGACCAGGCACTGTTAGCCTCACTGGGGCCCTGTTGTGAGAGGAATCCTTGTGCCACTGGACCCCAGCTTCTGAGGATAAGGGTCCTGGCTGCTTTAGCTAGTCCAGAGCCCCAGGCCCCCACACTTCCAGCCCAGTCCCTCATTTTGGAGCTCTCATTGATGCATCACCTCAAGACACAGTGCCCAGAACCAAGTGTAATGCCACAGCTTTGAGGCTCAGGGGTAGGGAGCAGTGAGACGGCCACCAGCCAATGACAAAAGCCTTGCTTTGATGATTACGGTGCAGGAATGAGTTGGTGGCAGGAATGTTTGGGTATAAGTGTGTGTGCAGGAACACACAAATGTGTGTAAGGAGGCTCTTGTGTGGGAGGCTGAGCTGCACTGGCATGGCCAGGGCCTGCCAGTCTGTCCAGAGTTCTCACCTGAAATACTCTCAGCTGAGATTCTCAAATCCTATCACAATGCAGGCCCGGGACAGGGCATACCTCTCAAGTTCCATCTGCCTATTTTCTTGCTAACCAAAATGAATTATTTTTGTTATCTGTTAGGTTAATCATTTCCCTCTAACTCACATCACCTCCAAATCTGCTCGGCAAACCTGGACTTCATTCCAGCTGTGAGGATGGTGTTAGGCAGAACAGATTCAGAGACAGGGCCCAGTGCTACCCTGTGCACACAAGCACAATGAACATGTTTGAAGCTATCAACAGCTTCAAATACCTTCTTATAGTTGCGACTTCCCACTCTGTAGCCCAGCCACATAACTCTTAAGGTAATGAAGTGTTGTCACACATCTTGGTGATATCTGGTGTTCTCAGACCGTGACTGTATTTTTGACATTCACAGTCGCTGTGTGCTAAATCTGGTTTAGGCTCTGCCAGACGCCCAACACTGAGTCTGACATTCAGCTCTGAGAATCTAACACCCCTTTTCTCAGGGGCATTTCTGAGGTGGGTGTGAGTGTGTGTGCAGGAACACACAAATGTGTGTAAGGAGGCTCTTGTGTGGGCATGGGGCTGTGGCCTTGAGCTGGAGGCAAGTCCTGGGGCAGAAAGCCTTCCCTGATGCAGACTATTTCAGGAAAGGAACAACCTCTCCTGATGTTGACTGCAGCTCTTCCTGGTGAAGGGGCTTGTCTCTGGGCTGTTGAGGAGTCTTGCCTTGTACTTATCTGTGAACACGATACTGCAGCCCTGGGGAGCCTTCCCAGAGTGAAGAGCTTAGAAAGGAATCAATCCTTTAGTAGCTCTCTGGCTCTGTTCTCCAAGTTTGTGGATGACACAGGTGTATTCAAGAGGCCTAGAACTGGCACTTGACTGGTGCTCAGTCCAGGTTACCTCTTATAATGATTATTACCCAAGGAAAGCAACTGGGCCAGGAGTGTGGAAATCTCCCGATCTCTCTGAACCTCTTTGGACTCAGCTTGGGGCCCTGGACAGTGTGACTCCCTCTCCTCAGTTTGCTCTCCACTCTGCCTTGAACTTGCTTCTGCTTCACTGGCTTTATACCCTTTGGTGGTTAAGAGCGGACACATCTCTTACAGGGGTCTCCTGCAGGCTTCCACATACACAGCCATAGCACAGCACAGTCACACCTAAACCTATCTGTGTCCCTGCAGCTTTCCCCATCAAAACAGCATAATCCAGGACTGGCCTAAAAATACAGCATGGTGAGACCTAAGGAAGTCAGAAGCCAGGGACAGTGTTCTTTCTAAAAGGTGAACACAAATTGCAACAAAAAGGGGCCAGGAGATAGCTCAGTAGAATAAGCACCTGCCTGGCAAGCGCAAGGTCCTGAATTCAGTCCCCGGTAGCACCAAAAAAACCCAAAAACCAAAAATGAAAAAACCCCAACAACAACAACAAAAAACCAAAACAGTTTCAACAAAAAAAGCTTGTATTATTTTAGTGACTCTCAGGAATACTTTATAAACACTAGTAAACAATCAACTCCAGTGGTTGGTTATGGAAACAGTAGCATTTATTGCACTTCAGTCCGCCTCTCTCCCCATCCAAAGCACATATCTGAGCATCCACACTGGCTATGTTCTAAATGAGCTGGCTTTCTCTGCAGGCTGTTTTATCTTTGCACTTCAGCTACTGGGATGGGAACCACCAGTTTAGCCATGAGAACCTTTGCTGATCAGATCTAACTCCTCTGATAATCACTGATCTTATTAGATCATATGATATAAACATATCACAGGCAGCTGAAATCAAGTTGTCATAGTCACAGTGTAGGATGAAGTGCTGTGATGCCTTAAGGACCACGCTAGGTGGTCACAGCATGTAGGTCACGGGTGTGGCAAGTGGTATTTGGTCTTCCAGTAGATGGAAGCCCGTGCCTCCCTCTGGGGCTCTGTCTGCCTCACCTACCCAGGAAGAGCCTGCCACACACAATGACCACTGCTGGTCAGAGAAGGGCTGCATGTGAGGGTGGGCAGGCTTCACAGTGGCAGATATTTAAGACCTATGGGCTTCTGGCCAAAAATGACTGATAAATATCTAGAAGACAAAAGCCAAGAACACGTAACTCTTCACACACATGCTATGACAGACACATTTTCCGACAAAGTGGATCTGAGAACAAGGCCCTGCATGTACTTCATCTCAGTCAGTAGTGGCCTATGGGGTTGACAGCAGTCTGTTAGGGACACTTTGGACCCCAACCCCCAGGAGTCTCCTGCAGAGCACTTTCTTCAATACTTGCGTTAGGCTGAGAGAGGGGCATCTGGTCCTCAGCCATCACACATGTTTCTGTCTATAGTCCTCACCACGAAGCATCGGAAGATAGGGCAGCTTGCTTTCCAGTTCCCAAAGGTCAACTATCATTTTTTCTACCTTTGTTCAGAAACCAGCTATCGTCACTTGATTTCTAGGCACAGTGCTCTTGTTCAGGCTTCTGCAAGTATTTGTCCGTAGACACGGAAGTTCCCCAAATGTAAATTCCAATGTCTGTTTCTGTGATTTCCCTGAGGTGAGGGTCACAGATGATTCAGTGGACCCTGGGGACAGGCGAGGCCATCCCACTTCGTCTGGGGGCTGGAGATGCGTCTGTGAAAGTGCCCAGGGCTTCTTGATCAGCTGCTTTTCGTCATCAGCACTCACCACAGGCGCCAGTAGAACCCACAGCTTCCGTGACACAGCCCTGTGGCTGGGTGACCCAAAGTGGGGGACGCAGACAGGAATAGGTGCTTCAGAGAGCACTGTCACTGTCAGCTGACAATGTTCCCTGAGGAAGAGGTGGAACACATTTTTTCCTATAACATGCTTTGCAAAGGAGGCCACACTGGGTATGAGCTGGGCTCAAGGCCCGAATATGATTAGCAGGCTTGGGGCCCTGGGGTCCCTCCTCAGCACTAGAAGTCAAGTTGAGTTGGATGGCCTAGCATGGATCCCCAGCACGGCAAGAAAAACAAGGGAAAAAAGGCAGTTAAAACTCTAAACAACAAATACACACTGAATAAGGATGGAGATAAATTTGCACCAGTTTTCCTTTTTTTAAATTAAAAAAACAGATTTATCTCTGCAATCTCAAGATAATTTTTCCTCAAGAAAACTAGACAAACCACACTTTGCTCTTCTGCTCTTCTCTACCACAAGTAAAAGCAGGACACTCACTCCAGGGAGGTTTAGATCAACTCTCTGCAGTGACAACTCCTCTGCTTAGTTTGCTGAAATAAGACTGTGGTTTTCTTTAACTTCCCTTTAGCTTAAGGCTGTCAAATCGAATGGTGTTTGGGTTTTTACTTCCCGATTCTGGTGCGTGCAGAAAGTGGTGAGTATCTGACGGCAGCCTCCACCTGATCCCCAGGTCACATGTACACCCATGGGCATAAATGGGGATACCTCCCTGCCATTGCAACCAGCATGTCACCTGTGGTTGCTAGCCCTCCTTCCATCACCAGGCCCCTGCAAGGCTCTGCGGGGCAATTCTGGTCTTCCTTCTTGTCTGACCTCTCTGTTCTTTCTGAGAATGGTGGATCCCTTTTCCCACACCTCCAGGTTCCAGGTTGAGTCAACCAATGAACCTGGTAACTTGGCCTCCTTCCCCAGCTTGGGGTGCCTTGTAGCCCCTCTCCCCTGACCCCTGCTACCACATCCAGATTCCAGAGGATGCCACAGGTCCTCCGTGAAGGTGAGGTGAGCTCCTTGTAGACATCTGCTCAAGGACTCAGCAGGACTGGCACGCTGTTCAAGTTGGGCTGTCTGACTGGGGCACCATTTCACTGTGACAACACTCTGCCTTGGGTGTCTGGAGAGAAAACACATTTCTAATGGTCCAGCATTAGAGCTGGGACTGACACTGCACGACGGAAGGGAAGCCTCAGGCACAGCTTTACCTGTCACAATGGCAGAGGATCCACCTGTGCATGGGGGAACCAGACACCATGTGAGGCGCCACCAGTTACCCACTCTCCACAGGCTGAAGCCCAGTGTGCACTGCAAGACAAATTCTCAGAAGCAAGGGTTCTGCCTTCTGCAGGAGAATCTTCTGGGGCTTTGGTGGTGACTCTCCGAAGATGCCGGAGTTGAGTAAACTTCCTAAGATTTTCTAATGCTAACTACACTTGGCTGATGTACTAGCTGATGCTGGGAACATTTTGTGCACTTGAAAGCCATTCTCTCTGCTTGGGCTAAAGGGAATCCTAGAGGACATAAGAGAATCCATCTGATCTGTCCTGCATTATAAATATTTTATTGATGCACCAGGTATTAATGTAGCTTGACTGGGCCAGAGTTTCCAAATGCCCTGGTGCAGGGAGGGGGAAATGACATCCAGGATTATGTCTGATCTACCCCAGCCTGCAGGCAATCTGGATGCATCCTTTCCTATTTCAAATCCAGCTCTGGAGGCTAGAGGCAGAATCCACACCCTCTGTTACTCTCCTTTGAGAGCTTATTCAGCCCACTTCGTGCCAGCTCCTTGCCTAGGCAGCAGCTGCCCTGCCAGCCACCCACATGCCAACTTTACTCCTGTGACTAACCATGTCTCACAAACTACCCTGAGCCCCTTTCCTACAGAGGCCACTGCCTAGCCCTCACAGCACCACTTCAAAGGCCCAGCCTGTGCATCTTGGCCACACCACTGTGGGTCTTGCCTCCCCATTCTAAGAGGGCAGGAAATTCTGCCTCTTTCCTCAGCGCTGTGAGGACCCAGTGGTGCTGGGCTTGGAGCACAGGAGATAGCATTAGCTACTGGCTGACCAAAAGGCAGGAGAGGTACAAGTGGCAGAGGAAGTAGAAATACGCCTTCTTTTCACTAAGTCCTAGCTTTGCTTTAGTTCTGTTTAATTTCCTTGTCTGATCTCAGGAGAGTCACTGTTTAAACTGGGGGAGGGCTCAAATGTGATGCATGACAATTTCCTCTCTTTTGCTTTACAAAGAACCAGAAGCAAATATGACAAAATATTACCATTTGTTAATTTGGAGTAAGAATCCCAGAAGGAGGAGAGATGAAGGAAGAGGAGAAGGAGAAGAGGGTAAGTGGAATAATGGAAGAGGAAGAGGAGGAAAAAGAGAAGATAGAGACCAACAAGAAGCGGGATAAGTGGAATAATGGATGCACTTGGGACAGCAGACATCTGAGCACACTCGTTGGCTGGGAAGTTCATGGGCGAGTGAGCCTGCGGGGTGGGCATTTTTTCTCTTGCCTGCTCTCTTCTGACACAGGCACAGGGTAAAACTCCTCCTCTTCTGTGCTGCCTTCCCCTTCCACCATTCTCCAGGACACTCTGGTGGCCCCCGTACCACCCACTTGGCTTTACATGAGGCACTTCTCTCACTTACTGTTCACAGCCACTCTGCAGTGGCCATGTCTCCAACAGACATCCCAAGCTTTGCAGGTTTGCTCTTGGGGCAGACTCTCAACACAACAGGGCGAATCAGGCCTCCTGGGGGGTCTGAGGTCTTTCTGCCTCCCGAAGCAGGTGGAATCCTTCACTCCACCTTTGTTGTTCCATTAGGTTCAGCCTTCTCTCTCTCTCGGGTATTGTCTGTCACCTTCAGAACACTTCTCAGAGCTGGGACCAGATGGGGTGTCAGGGTCCTCTTATGCCTCTCCCTGCACATCCAAAGCAGGCTGGCAGGACATGCTGCCCTTGGTCTCCTGGGTTGCTTTGTGCATTGACACTGCCTGTGTGCTAGGCTGGGTATGGCTCGGCTCTTCAGCTGTCCTACTAGCCTCCTGCAAGCTGCCTTTTGGGCCTCTTAACAAAGGCAGGAGTGGCATCTCTAGAGGGCTCAATGGCCACAGGTGGACTCACAGAGAAGCAAGTGTGGATTTTAAAGAATGAAAAACACAAGATCATAAATAGCAAAGTGAAAAGCAGATCTGTTGATATCCATGTGGTAAACTGTGGCATTAATAAAGGCTGTATACTCTTCAGACTACCCTGTTTACAGATTATTGATCTCCTAATTTTTCTTTGAATATTCACTAAAATTTTTGAAATACACATTTATTTCTGAAAAAGCTCAAATAAGCATTTATTTTTTGGAAGGTTTGGAAAATAACTAAGTTTCTTTAATATCTAAAATTGCAGGAGTTGGGGCCCGGTGGGATGGCTCAGTGGTCTAAAGCACCTGCTTGGGAAAGCTTGGGCGGCTTCAGGGACCGCGGTTCAATCCCCGGCACCACATGCTGTGCCAGACCTGCCCTTGGGGCGGGCTGAGCTGGCCATAAAAATGAGTGAATAAACAAAGGTTCTGAAACAAGAAAAAAATAAATTAAAAAAAAAATTGCAGGAGTTGAGGCTAGGGATGCAGCTCAGTGGCACAGCACTTTCCTAGTATGGATGAGGCCTTAGGTTTTACCCTCAGCACTGTGAAACAAGACAAAATGTGACTTTGGTACTTAACATATAAGCACAGTGAACTGAAAAATTCAGGATAAAAAGTTAATTAAAACTAACTTAATATGTTGACAAATATTTTATTTGTGTTAACAAAGAGATCATATATTAACTACAGCTTTTCTTAACTTTACTATAAACATCTCAATAGAAAGATCATATCTTGGGGCCCGGCGGGATGGCTCAGTGGTCTAAAGCGCCTGCTTGGGAAAGCTTGGGCGGCTTCAGGGACCGCAGTTCGATCCCTGGCACCACATGCTGCGCCAGCCCTGCCCTTGGGCGGGCTGAGCTGGCCACAAAAATGAGTGAATAAACAAATAAAGGTTCTGAAACAAGAAAAAAGTAAATAAATACAATTAAAAAAAAAGAAAGATCATATCTTTTACAATCGCTGTAGCACCTGCCACGAGAAATACCAACAGGGCATATAAATAATGCCCATGGGAAGCTTGTGTCTTTAATACTATGATGGCTTGTAACAGTCATTTTCAGGGTAAATGAGAGCCATAAAAAATGAGATTTAGAGCCGGGCGTGGTGGCTCACGCCTGTAATCCCAGCACTTGGGAGGCTGAGGCAGGAGGATCGGTGCGAGTTCGAGACCAGCCTGGGCTACAAAAGTGAGCTCAAGGCCAGCCTGAACTGCATAATGAGACCTTGTCTCAAAAAGACAAAAAAAGAAAAAAAAAAAAGAGATTTAGAATCAGTGAATAGGAAAGTGTCTGCTAAAAACAACCTCTAACCCTCTTGCAATGCAGAGCAAGGAAGAAGCTACTGCCACCTTAAACTGATACTGCCAACACATTAACCTCACTGTTGTCATTCTCGGAGGATCAAGGCAAAATGATTCATTTTTAAAAAAACCCTAAAGACTTCAGTCACATCCATTCTCCTTATTCACCCTTTTTGACACTTTTTTTTTCCGAGGTGCTAACCCCAAGAAACACTTCACCTGTAAGTGTCTCCTGTCCCTAATAGCTGCCCTGTGAAGCATGGGACTCACTGTTAGGTCAGGTACACACATTTGGTATTTCTTTCTGTGTGGATTTGAGACTTTCTTCCAAAATGCAGGCTGTGGGGCTTTTCCTCCTTCCCCCTGGAGTAATGTGTTAGAAATCTCCAGAGGAGGTGGGAGAGGAATCCTCCAGCACTAAAGGGGTCTGGGGCACCAGTGGGGCTGAGACCCAAGAGTGGGGGCTGCTCCCACTCACCCAGCACATTCCAGTGCCTCTCAGGGCCCATGGTGTAGCTAACCTAGGGCCATGGTTCCACAAAACCTTCTGGGTCCACAGAAGGACACAGTTTTGTCCAGAAGCTGGCGCCTCTGCACTAGGCTGGTATTTATTTATTCTGGGAAAGGACAGGGAAGTGGGTGCCTACATGGTATGATCAGCTGTGAAACACTGGCCTTGATCCATTTGGTTTATTCAGAAGGAAACAGGGAGGTGGAACTCTCCAAGTACTACCACTGCAGTGTTCTGAACATACTTTTATAGATAGTAAAAAAGGTATATTAGTTTGAAATGACTTCAGAACAATACCAAGAATCCCTTTCTCTGTGTTTCTCTGCGCACACGTGCATACACACACACACACACACACACACACACACGATTGTTTCTGAGCCATCTCTGAAAGCCTGGTTAAGGTTATATATTTCTCATTACATGGTACTATTTTCCTTTTGTAATTAATAAGTAGCTTGTCAATAGATATTTTGAGAATATATAAAAACCTAGTCTTCCTATATTGATATAATTCATCTAATTCTTTGCTAAATTGACTTTTACCATGACAGTTGCAATAAACCAACAAAACAAAACAGCAGACACAGTTCCTGGTCCTGCTGATTTACTGGTTTATAACTATGCAAAACATTAATGTGATTTAAAATCATAAAAGTTAAGACTATACGCCAGAAGTGGCATTCTCTCCCCATCCTTCCATTCCCTTACATTGTTTGTCAGGAACCAACTTCTCTGGTATTTTCTCTACATACAGTATAAGAGATTTTATTTATTTATTTATTGATTGATTGTCTTTTTGAGACAGGGTCTCACTATGCAATTGAGGCTGGCCTTGAACCCTCTTCTGTAGCCCAGGTTGGTCTCAAACTTGCACTGATCCTCCTGCCTCAGCCTCCCAAGTGCTGGGATTACAGGCATGTGCCACCACGCCCTGCTAAGAGATTTTACTTATTTTATTTTATTTTATTTTTTTTCTCTTTTTGAGACAGAGTCTCACTGTGCAGTTCAGGCTGGCCTTGAGCTCACTTTTGTAGCCCAGGCTGGTCTTGAACTCACACTGATCCTCCTGCCTCAGCCTCCTGAGTGCTGGGATTACAGGCATGCGCCACCACGCCTGGCAAGAGATTTTAAAATAAGCCAGCACCATGCATTTTCCCCCTCAAATCATGTTTTCCTCAATCTCACAGTGAGAGTAAGAGCCTAAAGTCACTACCAATGTGACAACTGTTGTTAAAGGCTCTGTGTTGATATGCTTTATTCTTTCCAAATCAAGCTTGGATTTTCCATAGGCCAAAACTGCCTTTCATTTGGGGCCAAGCACCAGGTGCTCCTGATTTTACCTGCTCCTCAGAAACCTCCAGAGGAGGGGAGGCTTGCTGCTCAGACTGCCGGCCGTCCGGGTAGTTTATATTTCGCTGCTGGCGCAGAGGAGGGAAGAGACGATTCCAGTTGATCATTCCTCCCTAAAAAGAGAGCAACAAGAGTCATCAGAAAAGAGCCTTGAGGAGTCTTCTTACAGGGCAGTCACTTCTCCATACTAGGAAGGGAAAGGTTGTACTGCTCCACTCCAGGCCAGCAGCCCAAGTACCCTCAAGATAAAATGGGCAGCTGCTGTGGGTGCACAGGGAAAGCAAGGTAATGGGCAACAGAGAGCTTAGTGGTACAACTGGGCGCAGAAGACAGCAAGAGATGCAGCTGGCACTCCTAATCCCCGCCCCTTGGGTCTCACTGACCTAGTTCAACAGTGGTCAGCCCTTGGAGCTCAGGGACTTACGGGGTGTGGAGGAAGAAGACAGGAAAGGAGGCTACTTTACAGGGAACATTTGAAAACACTGGGTTGCCAGCCAGTGAACGGGCTTGACCCTCTTCTTCTGTTTCTTTAATTGTTACAACAAAACTGAGGCTCAGCAGCAGGCTAGCCAGGGACATTTTGTGAACAGCTCCAAATAATGAGAGTAATCATGTACTGCAAACACGATGGAATAGAAGAATTAAGGAGGAAAGAAATAGAAAGTAATAGTCCTCCTGGAGTGGCCCCTGGGGCACGTTGGATCCATGATAACGCTGTATATTGCTTAAAAAGTGACCACACAAAGAAAAACATATTATGTTTGACTATATCCATGTTTTTGGCTATGTACTGATCTTCGAATTAGTTCTGGCAAAATCATAGAGTAAGATAACTTTAAAATCATCTAATTATAGTTAAAATTGCTAGATTAAATATTTAAGAATATTTTGTATTCATAGCTAAACACAAAAGTAAGACATGGAAGTCCCAAGGTACCAGAAACAAGGAACCTCTGAGAACCAGAGCAGATTCAAAAAAACTGTGAAGGCTGGGGCTGGGTGGGAGGCTGAACCCAGTCCCTGCCTGCGCAGAACCACCTGGGCTTGAAGGATGTGATGCCCTGTGCCCAACTACCTGCCTAAACACATGACCCTTAACTAGAGGTGCTTCGGTGAAGGGTTAGGGTGAGCAAAATGAAACCCCAAAGCCTCCTTGATCTGCTTGGCAAACAGCAAACCAGAGGCAAATTGCACGCCATAAAGTTACACACAAACAGGTCCTGGAATGGAGATGGATGGATCTAAGGAGCCATGCAGAGGCCAATGCAGAGCCACTCTGGAGAGATTCTCTCTTGCCCTGCGGTTGCACTGGAGTTACAAGTGACAGTCCAGTGGGAATGAACCAGTATCCAAAATGACAAAATCCACAAGGAAACACCCTCATCAGTGAGAGCCAGCATGTCCAACAACCCCCTAGAGGCCTTAGGCACCAGTAGAATGATTGGAAAAATGGTTATAAAATTAGGAATTTTAAAGCTAAGATATATAAGGTGAACATAAGAATAAAGTATTATTGAAAAAACTCAGATGGACTTAGGAAAAAATTTTAAAATTCTAGGGAAACTAAAACTATTCCTAAGCCTTCCCACTCAGGCAAGCCTAAAATCAAGATAAAATAATGCAAAGAGATGGAGAAAGAAGTATTACAGAAATTTTAATCAAAGAAAGCTATTATTGCTATATTCATGCAAATAAATACATTTCAAGGGCAAGAAGACAAGATTAGGGATAAAATCTGTACACTGTATAAACATTGTATTTATATATATTATGAATGCATCAAAATACAGAAAGCAAAAATTAACAGTATTAAAAAAGAAATGGAAATATTTACATATTCATTTTTGGCATATAACTTATTAATTGATGAGGTGGACAAAAATCATCATTTAAAACAAAAATACGACAACACTTGTCACTACACATAAATCCCAGAGAATCTATGCCTACTATACACAAAATATTTGTAAAAGTGACTGTATACTAGGTCCTATATAAGATATCCACCAATACCAAAACATAAACACTCTACACACTATAATCTCCGACCATAATTACATTAAATTTAAAAATCTGTATCAAAATAACTGAAACAAAATCCACATATATGGAAATCAAAGCAGAATAATCACATAGAAATTAAATAAAATATATTTAAAAGTGAATAACAGACTATTACCAATCTATCAGTTTATAGAATGTAACTAAGTAGCTAATGCAATTTGAAAATACCAAGCTTAAATATGGTACAGAAGACCAAAAATTAGAGTTAGTTATGCCTAATTTAAGAAGTCTGAGAAAATAACCTAAAACAACGAGAAAGAAGCTGGACATAGTGGCACAAGGATATAAGACCAGCTGCTTGAGAGGCCAATACATGACTGAAAGTTCGAGGCCAAGCCTGGGCAACCTAGTGAGACTTTTTCACAAAATCAAAGGGTTGGGGCCCCAATGTCAAGCCTGTCCCCAAGCTGCTGGCTGAAGCTTGAGGGTTCTAAAGGCACTTGGAGAGGTCAGGGCTGCTGGACAGGCTGACCAAGGTGTTAGTAACTTTTAGGAAGAGCCAGAGAAACCTAACAATACTTTGGATTTTTTAAAGGGTCCCTTAGGAGCTGCTACCCCAGAAAAATCTGGAAATTTATCTGCTTTACCTAGAATTGACAGAAATGAAAGAGAAATACGAAGCTGCTATAGATAAAAATGAAAAGCGCAAAGTAAAATTTGCTCAGTATGAACCACGCAAGAAATGTGTTAAGTAGGATACTTCTCAGTTGAAAAGTCTAGTATATAGTCTTTTCTGAATAGGTGTTACAAAATTTAAATATTTTTAATATATTAAGTTCATCTGTGGCATTTTAAATGTTATAAACATAGAATCATCAATAAAAACTTAATATAACCTTTTTGGGGTCTTAAAGTAAGAGAATATAAAGTAAATCCCACAGGAAACCTAAACAGCCACCTAACTCAGTGCCTTGAAAGACATTCTACTTATTTATTTATTTATTTATTTATTTATTTATTTATTTATTTATTTATTTATTTAGTGGGACCAGGGTTCGAACTCACGACCTTGCACTTGCCCAGCAGGCACTTGTGCCTTGGAGCTATCTCCCCAGCCCCGAAAGACATTCTATTTATTAGGCTGATCTGGACCAGTAGTACTAGTTGTATGTTACTAAGAAAGTTTAACAGGGAGAGCTTTCCCTTAGTTTAGTTCCAAATGTGAGCATAGGTGCAACTGTTCTTGACAATGAAGATGACAGTGTTTAAGTTCCCTATAGATGCCGGGCGTGGTGGCTCACGCCTGTAATCCCAGCACTCAGGAAGCTGAGGCAGGAGGATCGGTGTGAGTTTGAGACCAGCCTGGGCTACAAAAGTGAGCTCAAGGCCAGCCACAACTGCATAGCGAGCCCTGTCTCAAAAAGACAAAAAAAAAAAAAAAAAAAAGTTCCCTATAGATAACAGTGTGACATGATGCTTCCACACGGGTTCCCATGGGTTTTTTGCTTTTGTTTATACAATGTGGAACAAATTTTCTGCTCCCACTGTGTGTGTGTGTGCATATGTGTGTGTGTGTGTGTGTGTGTGGTGTGCACACATTATGTGTGTACCAGTGGTAATTTTCCTTCTATGCAGTCATGCCCTATCTGACACTCTTGCCTTGCTGTGCTGTGTTTCAGGGGGCCCCTGGTTGCTCATTACCCTTTGAATAGCTCAATTTACTTAATGGTGCAGTTACCCTGAGTAAAATTTATATGACCTTAAACAGCACTGCATAGTTTGCTTGCCTTACTTGGTTGCTTAGTTGAGACAGGGAATATAACATTCTGGGCTCAAACTCAAGCCAGGATGAGAAGGGGAGTCAGCTGCGTATCAGGACAGTTATACTTTATGAGTAAAATTATATGGTGCTTTTTCCTCAAAGTATTTTTACAGCAGTGCATTTATTGTATCTTCATTGTCCTTGTGCAGTAAGTAGGGCAAGAGGACCTGGGATCCATTCCTAGCACTTGGATACAGACGGATGGCATGAGTCGTTTTGAAAACATAATAAAGATTCGCCACTTGTTATTAGGACTGATGATTATACTGCAGTAGTGTGGTATTAACTTAAGATTGACACCCTGTGTGAAGAAACAGCAGAGAGTAGAAATCCGAAGTGAATGTGGCAGAGAGGGTGGTGAAGGCAAAGACCTGGACGTGAGTAGGAAAGAAGTGACCACTAACAGGTCTGGGATGACAGGCATAGGCCAGAAGGAGACAAGATTAGACCTTTGCCTCACGCTAAACATAAAATAAGATTGGTGGTTTCAATATGGAAACATAAATTGTTAAAACTTAGGATTGGAAGATATTTTTATGCTGTTGGGAAAGAAAGGATTTCTAAGACAAAAACATAATCCACAAGGAAAACAATGACTAGAAACAGCTGCACTACCAGTAAGAACTTTTGTATTAAAAAGTTCACATGTTGACTCAAAGAAAACAGAAGACACTAGAGAGTAAGATAAAGTAGGTTAAGAACATGTAACTGATAAGCACAGTGCTCACAGAATACATAGAACACTACAGAGAGAACAGACACAGGTTGTATATGTGAATACAGAATTCACAGATGAGAAATCCGAGTCAAAGCCTATCTGCAAAGATGCTCAGCCTCACCAGAACTGTAGAAATGCAAATGCAGGTGTGTTATTTCATCAAAAAGTCTAACAGTATGACTTGTGGGACTGTTGTGAAGGAAATGTAAGCTCCATGAACTGCTGATGACAGTCTGAGCTGAACAGCAATATTGAGAACTCTAGTGGGCTTTTCCATCCTACAGCCCAGTGACTTCATCTCCAGGGGGCGTGGGTGTGAAGGGGCCACGTTTATGAGAACACTCTGTGACACTCCGATTCTAACAGGAAGATTATTTCTAAAAGTCAACTGCTTCTCAGTAGAGAAATAAATCAATAAGTGCTTCTATTATATCAAAGACTGCTATATGAGCAGCTAGAATAAAAGAACTAGATCTACACAGAGAAAACTCAAAAATATGATGCCCAGCAAAGAAAGCTGTAGGATCTATGAAATATTTATATACATTAAAAATACTCAGAAAAATAGTAAACTATTTTAATCTTTCTTATGGACATATAATAGTAGTGACTTTGACTCCTCCCCAACATTTGGCAATGTCTGAAGAATGTCTATGGAGGAGGAGAGGGGAGGGAAGAGGAAGTAAGGAGACAGGAGAAGAAGGGAGCTATTGGTGTACAGGGCAAAGCAGCAGTGGTGAACCTACAGCACATGTGCTATAGCGGGCTGTTATCACTGAGAGCTCCCCCACTGAAGTAGAGGATGCTGCTAAATACTCTACAATGCCCTAGGCAGTTCCCCCAGTGAAGAAGGGCTCAGATGAAGCCTCTGAGAGTCTTGATGTATACACACACATCTACACATAAAAACACACCAGCTATATGACAGTGGGAAGAGAAAAGGGCCTTTAGGTGCTTCTGTATCATTTCATTTATTAAAGGAGAATAAAATAAACCAAGCCAAGCCCCATTCCTCTCCAGTGATAGTAAAAATATACTTAAAAAGCAGAGGGTTACAGGAACTCTAGGTTCTAGGGTGTTTTGAAAGCCATCTGTTCCTTACATAGAGTTAATGTGAGCCTCTACAAACAGGAAACATTTCCTTCACCTTGTCTTCTTCAAAAGCAGTAACCACACTTTTTTTTTTTTTTTTTTTTTTTTTAAAGTAGGAAGGAAACAGCTTGCATTTTGAACAGACTCCTATAAAATATTTGTTATTAGTTGCTAAGGAGATTTTTCGATGAAACAAAAGGTTTTGTGAAAATCAGTGATGAACTTTCTGAGCAGCAGTGGAAATTTTTAGCATTCTAGGCAGAAGCCACTTAGAGCTAGGCTGGGGGGGTAGGGAATGGGGTGACTTTGCCAGTGGGCTTTTCCTGGGCATGTGTGCTCCACGGTCTCACTTTCACTCATGACTTCCCAGAAGACTGGCCAGACACCAAGAAGTACAAGATGGCACCTGACCGAGAAGGCACTGTGAGACACATATTCCAAGGGCTAGAAAAGTCCCCAGGGGTTCAAGCAGCTGCAGCCACTGGGCAAGGCTCAGCTCCAGCGGGGACAAGGAGCTGGAGCTGAATTCATTAACAATGTATTTGGTTGTTACAGGGTCTTACTATGCAGCTTGTATTAATAGTGATTCTCCTGTTTTCAGCCTCCCCAGCATTGGGATTATAGGTGTGCACCACTATGCTGGGACTCTGTGGCTAGTTCAGCATGCCCAGGGGTGGGGCTGGCGTGGCATGTGGTGCCAGGGATTGAATCCTGGTCCCTGCACTTGCCTAAGCTTGCCTAAGCAGGTGCTTTAGTCTGATGAGCCACCTTGCCTGTCCCCTGAATTTTTTTTTTTTTTTTTTTTGAGAAAGGGTCTCACTACATCATCCAGCCCTTGAACTTGCAATGATGCCCATCTCAGCCTCCTTAAGGCTGGATTATAAGCATGTGCCACCACAGCTGGCTTGGAGCTAAATTTTATTTATTAAGGAAGTTTTGAAAATTTTATTTTATTATTACTTTTTGTATTTTAGTACAAGGCCTATAGAGTCTACGGGATCTCACTATGTACGGTGGACTCAGTGATCTGTCCATGTTCAGCCTCCCAGGAGGTGGGATTACAGGCATATGCCATCACACCCAGTATTAATCAAGTCTCAGCACACCCCAGGGAGAGGGCTGGCATGGCATGCCAGGATTGAACCTAGGCCACTGCATCTGCCTACGCAGGTGCTTTAATCTGCTCAGCTATTTGGCCGGTCTTTGGAGCTAAATTTTAAAGGAAGTGAATGATTTCAGCATTGGTGAAGAGTCATGTATTTTTGTCAAGGGCCTGAAAGATGGGACAGGTGGGGTTTTTGCTACTTCAAGGAAGAAAGCAATGCCAAGGAGTGATGATAGAGGGCCTGAAAGTTAGCGGTAGCTGAGGGAGGAAGAGCAGTCTCTAGAGTCAGAACACCTCAGTGCAAACCTCTGCTCTGTCTCTTGAAGTACGACCTGAGGCTTTAAAGATAACTTCTCTGATCCTCAGTGTTTCATCTGTAAAATGGGAACAATAACTGTGACTACCTCCTAGGGATATGATGGGAACTAAACGAGGTAATGAATGCAAAGCACTTAGAGCCTGGAAGTGGCTCAAGGCTTGTAGACTCACTGCTGTTCTCACCCCTCACTCTGGCCTGATGCTTCAGTGTTATTTCTCCCCAGCCAGATCACAGGTTCCTACATGTGGGACTACAGTGGACTGGAGGTCTGTACATGCTCCCTGTGGCCAGCACAACCAACTCAGTGCAGCCTGAGTGGATTCCTCAGCTATACAAGAACTCTATAGGTGTGAAATGGTGAGCACCACCACTTGGATGGCTTAGAAAATCACCATTATTGCCCAGCACATCCTCAGTTTACTTCTAGAAAGCCTGGCTGCTGTAGAGGAAATGGACTTTTCTTCTTAGTCTTTAGCATTTGGGAAGCCTATATTAGCCCACCAGGTGTTGACATGTAGAATATTGAGGCAGGAGCACCTGCACCGCTGTGCATGGCTACCTGATAACCACTATGCCAAGAAGATCCCTGGGAAGGAGACTGGTGTGATTGTCCAGTGACACCAGGCCTGGCCACACAGGAGACTGGGCAGAACTATGCAAGGACTCATTGGCCCTGCTACACAGCAAAGCTTTCCAGAAAGTCTCACCTCATAGCACATGCATGACACTCACAGACAGCCAAAGCTGCTTGCCAACAGGCTGGTGGCTTCGAGACCTTCCCAGCTGTCCCAAGGGCCACCTATGATTAGGTAATCTTTCTTCAAGGACATATGCACCCTCTCCCTCTCACATAGGACTAGCTGCAATGAAGAACCCATGTGGGAGACTGGCAGTGACCATGAGGCTACAGAGCACAGCTCCTTGTGGGAAAAGACACCTGCAATTTCCTGTATGGGTCCAGCACTGGTGGGCACAGGGCTGGCAGGGGGAGAGTGAAACTGCTTAGCTCCATTCACTTATCTTCCGTATGCAGTGAGCTGTCCCGGGGCCAGGTGAACAGGGCTATGACCCAGAGAAGTGACTAATTTCCTAAAACACAAAGCACTTAGCTGAGCTGACAAAACAAATGTACACTAGAAACTGAACAGGAGGCCTGGAGGATGAGGTGGGAGGTATTCACTAGAATGAGGAAGAGGAGCTATGGTACAGAAGAAAGAGAGGTTGCCTAGGCTACTGATCAGCAAGAGCGGCCGGGCAAAACTGGAAAAAATAAAAAACCCAAAGCCTACTACTACTGCCATGCACACAGACTAGCAACACATTCTGGATAAGAGGCAGGAGGGAAGATGTGAGGGACAGAATAAGCCCTCTTCCATATTTGAAAAAAAAATCATTGGTAATGAGTCAAAATATGCACCTTAGGAGAAAGCTCAGAGGATTGAGTCTCACCATGTCAGGAGAAGTGCAAGCCCTACATTCCTAGTAGAAAAAACACTGAGAATGTGGTCGTGTACGCACTGTTTAGCAGCAGGCTCAGCAACGTGCTGAGGGGTTTGGGGAAATGATGAATGAGGGAAACCAAGGCCTGTGCTGGTGCTTGTTGGACTGCTCTCAGTTTCACTTGCTTGTGGGGTTCATTCATCCTGCTGACCAGTTTGGGGGTTCAGAGCACTTAATTCATACTGCTGTTCTCAGCAAAAGAGAAGGCAGTTCCCACAGGGGTGAGTAGGAGAGAGATGATGTGTTCTTCTGTCAGGGTTCATAGCCTCCGGCTCGGCAGAGGGGATTTTCTGGCAACACTGCTGTCCTCGTCATGCCTCTCCTTTTTTTGCTTTAGGTGGCCAGAGCTTTGGAGGTCATAGGGCTTCCCTGTTCCTTCCATCTTAAGGTCAGCAGGGCCAGGGCTCTGGGGGTGGCTGTGAGAACAGAGGTATAGTGGCAGATGTCTTGTGTATTTTGGTCTTGTGTATTTTGTCTTGTGTATTTTGACTGACATTTCTCTTGAGAAGCCAAGACAATGATGTGGCTGTCTCTCCTGAGACATGGGTTCCATCTTGATAACAGGTTAGTTTTGAATCAGCTGCAAACCCAAGAGACACAGATTTTCCCTGTGATTCAACAAGTCAAGGACTTGGAAAGTTGCTGTATGGGAGCCACAGGTGTGAGGAACAAGAACTCTGGGAAGAGTGGCAGGGCTCAACTTCAGCCCTTCACATGGGGCATGGCTCTGGGCACAGGTTGAGGCTCCCTGGGCTGTGAGCTCCTCCCATGAGAGATGGGCTGCGATGACCATGTGTGACAGTGGGCACACCACAGGCTGAGCCATGTGGCACGTGTTCTTGGCCTCCCTTCCTTCCTTTTCCTTCCTTCCTTCCTTCCTTCCTTCCTTCCTTCCTTCCTTCCATCTTTTTGAGACAAGGTCTCACTATGCAGCTCAGGCTGGCCTTCAGCTCACTTTTGTTGTCCAGGCTGGTCTCAAATTCATAATGATTCTCCTGCCTCAGCCTCCCACGTGTTGGGATTTCAGGTGTGTACCACCATACTCAGCATTCCATTTCTTTTTCAGAGGCTGACTTCTCTCCAGGGAGCTGGCATCAGGGATGTCCTCACCTATTATTATTACTATTATTATTGTTATTTGCTTTGGTTCTCGGAGACAGGAATGTTCAGTCTTTTTGTTGAGGGGCAGTGTCAGGGTGGATCAGTGTGAGGAGATAAGGAGCTGCTCAAAGTCCCCTGAAATATGAATGAAAAATGTATCTCTCAGTGTGAGCCTTCCTGACTTCTGCCTATCTTTTGTTCCCCTTTCCTTTATGCCTTCTTCTTCCAAACTTTGAGTGTTTTTTTCTTTTCTAACTTTAGTTTTACACATAAAAAATTGTTACACACAATTTTACAAGCAAAAATTGTTAAGTATGAGTCAAAATTAAATCAGTTCTGATACCTGCTGCTAGGAAGTGTTTTGATAGAAGAGGCGAGATTCATGAGTGCGAGTGAGACTGAGGTTGCTCAAGGTTAGCTCTTCCCCAACAGCTCATCCACTTTGCCTCTGGAATGGCTCACACTCTCTTGCTGTTCAGTGAGGCCACTGTGTGGGCTAACATCGGCTGCCCAGGCCGAAGCTCCCTGTCCAGGTGGCTCCCTCCTCTGCACGTCAAATCCACCAGCTGTCAAGAGCTACTCAGTTTTCCTTTGAGGTGGCCCGTTCTTTTTTTTTTTTTTTTTTTTGCTTTTTTTTTGAGACAGGGTCTCACTGTGCAGTTCAGGCTGGCTTTGAGCTCACTTTTGTAGCCCAGGCTGGTCTCGAACTCACAACGATCCTCCTGCCTCAGCCTCTCAAGTGCTGGGATTGCAGGTGTGAGCCACCACGCCCGGCTGAGGTGGCCCGTTCTTGGCCACTGTTTAGGTCCTTGTCATCCAAGGTGATGCTTGGTCTGCACACTGTTGCAGGTGAATCTGCACCTTGAGTCTCTCAAAACACTTACTGCCTCCACTGGAAATTTCTTGGGACCACATCAAGGCCATGCTGTCCTGCTCTGGTCATCTGCCCACACCAGTCCCATCTCGAGTTACCTCTCAACTGCCCCCAGCACATTCCTTCCACTTGCTGATGTGCCCCACTCACAATCAGGAAATTAGGTCTGTGTTGTCACTCACAGTGTCCACTCCTGGACCATACTACACCACCTGTGTGTGTAGGCCTGGCTCTCATTTCACATCTGGAACAGTTGCTTTTTCATTTGTCTGGGGCCTCTGGCTCTTGCTCTGTGCCCAGGGTCCACAGAACCCAGTCACACTGCCCATTCAAAGCAAAGCAGCTGTGACATGGGATGGTGGGCTGTGTGTTCTGACAACAGCTATGCGCTGTCTCTTCCTCTTTGGGCTACCAGCAACATGAAAGCTTGGTTGTTCTGGTCTTCACATCCTAGCAGGAGCCCAACATCCTTGTGCAGCTGCTGTGGGCAGGTTCCCTAGGCAGATGCTGGTCTTGACCTTTCCACCTTCCACCCTCCTGTGCTGCTCACCAGGGTTAACATGTCCAACATGGATCTCCACACAGAATGAGCTCCTTGAGGGATGAGGTGTGGACAAGTGGAGTGGTGTGTGGTGCCTTTCCTGTCCTCAGTCAGGCTTTGAACTGCAAATGACCTGCATCCCCTGGAGATGGGCTCTTCAGGACTGACGAATCTCAGTAGGGCTCATCTGTGCTGCCATCTGGGCAGGCAATATGACTGGAAATTCTTGGCCTCCAGATGCCATGTTCAAAAAAACACATCTGTCAGTTATAGCTCCAGCCTCTGAACATGAGGCAGTGGAAGGAGGCAGGGAATCCCTGAAATCTAAGGCTTGTTCAGATGTTTGAAGGATTTTGCCTGAGATGCGCATGGATACTCTTGTGGTTTGTTCTGCATGACAATTGTTTTCTGGTTTTGAAGACCCATAGAGAAAATAAGAACTTCACAAGTGCTTGTAAGTGTTTAACATTTTATTGCTTCACAATACATCTTTAAACTCAAAAGTTTTGGAAAGTGATACATGAATGAACAAAGGGGAAAAACAATTGGGTAAGCAATTAGGATTGCTTTTCTTTTATTTTCTAAACAGGTTTTCACTAAGTTGTCCAAGTGGGACTCTTAACTTGTGATCCTCCTTCCTCAGCTTCCCAGACAAAGCTTCTATGCCCAAGTGGTGCTAACTTTTATACTGCTAAAATGTAAAGTACACCATCATTTAATGTTGTCTTTTTTGAGACAAGGTCTCACTATGCAGTTCAGGCTGGCCTTGAGCTCACTTTTGTAGCCCAGGCTGGTCTCGAACTCACACCGATCCTCCTGCCTCGGCCTCCCGAGTGCTGGGATTACAGGCGTGTGCCACCACGCCCGGCTAATGTTGTCTTAAATACCATGAGATTATAGCATACTCTTCTTTCTCATGAAGACACAAAGGCAGAATGGAAAACAGAAATAATTTTCTTGAGGTCACTTTTGAGTCAGTCTTGGAAGAGGATCAGAATTTTTATCAATTCTATCTTTCTGTGCTGAATTTTGTCAAAAAGGCCAGTATGAACAACTAAAAAGCACCAGAAATAACAGTAGTTTCTGCAATGAGGTACAGATTGAGATAAACAGCTCAGCTTCAACTTCACTTGAAAACACAGTGCTTACAACTGAATTTCATTTAATTGCAGATTTTTATCAACTAAGCATTAGTAACTTATTCCACATCTCACATACCCACGAAAGAAGACAGTCATAAAAGAACTAGGCTACTTTGTTGTCAAAGAAGTACACTAATTTGATGAGATAGTTTTCAAATCAGACTGCATCAAAAAGTGAAAGAGCAAAGTATAAAAGCAAAAGTGGCCTCGTGGTGCGTGTCTGTCTGTTTGTCTGTCTCCATTTCCCTCCCATCTCAGCTCAGGGTCAGGAAGCACCACACTGTGTTCTCTACACTCCCCACAGCACAGGGTGAGTTATGTTGTACAGCAGATGTCAGTGGAAGTGGCAATGTTGAGGCCAAGATGCACCAGGAAGTTCCCTCGGAAAGCTGGCCAAAGAGGCAAGGTCAGAAACTGCACAGTGGGGTGGCACTGGGCAGTGTAAAGCTCTATTAGGTGGCTCTTGCTCTTTAAAATAAGCTGAGGGAAAATCATGATTTTTTCCATATGCATGAGCCTCAAAAATGTGATGTTAACTGAAAGAAGTCAGTCATGTCAGCTCAATGCACTGCCATTCATACGAAATGTCCTAAGGAGAGAGCACGTTGGTGCCAAAGGTTGGGTAGATGGCAGTGTTCAGGAGTGGTGGCTAATGAGGACAAAACTTATTCCAGGAATACTAAAATGTTCTAAAAGTGACAGTGGTAACTGATGCACAACTCTGAATTTATTAAGAACCAAGGAATTGTACACTTCAAATGAGTAAGTTACATGGTATGTGAACTCATGGTCTCAACAAAGCTGCTACAACTATGCTGAGGACATTTTTCATACACTAAAATATTTTATTACATTACTTGAATTTTAGGAGTGCTCCTGATTTGCAAAGCAGGTGTGACTCATTAGAATGCATGTGTCAAACAGAACCTAACGACTGTTGCTGGGTGGATAAAGAGAGAAACAATTTTCACAGCCACAAACTGTTACGAAGGGCAGGTGAGAGAACACAGCTGATCCACTCCAACCAAATACTGAGAAAAGAACTCAGCTGCATGTGTGAATGATGGTGAGACGCTCGGGCACATCATCTGTCCCAGCAGACGTAACAGAATGCTGGTTACTGAAAACAGAGGTGAACTGAACACGCGGAGCAGCCAACTCAATGAGGGGTGACAACACTGCCAGTAGTGCCTCCATTGCTTTTCTGGCAAGTTTCTCATGAGGCTTACAACCAAGCCTGGTGCGTTCATGGTGGGCTTCCCCTTAATTTTGCTTCAAAATTACAAAGAGATGTTACAGAAGTTGGTACATCTTATTCTCAAGCTTATGTCACAGTATACAACATTCTCACTATCTGCCAATGAAGAAAGCAGCAGTTCACAAAAGTTAACAGATGACCAAAACTCAGGGATCTCAGATTTCCTAATGAAAAAGTTGCTTTGAAAGCTGCTGCTATAGATGCTCCTGGGGAAGCTGTTGGCAAATATTCTCCAAAAGGGCCAGGCAGTGTTCAGTGTAGGCTCTGAAGATTAAGTGGCAAAACTGAGGCTATGGTGCAGACAAATATACTTAATTTAAAGTGTAAAAACCATTTTTGGCTTTATAGAAGTACGAGGCTTGGCCTACAGACTATAGTGTCCACCCTTGTCCCAAAGATAAAACTGTCAAAGAGTAACAGCTATTAGGTTAGCCTTCAAATCAGGACTACCTCTCAGACCTTCTGGGAGCCATAAAACAGATGTCCCAAGCCACAGTAATAACTAATATTTGGTGGATCCTTCTCACACATAAAATAACTAACAAATTTGAAAATCTTTATGACAAATCCCCTGACAGTGAAGTGCCAACTCCCTAAGTGCAAACTCCTTGCTCTTTCATTACATTACTGTACATAGTATGAGCAGATATGTTGGTCAAGAAAAATATCAAACTATTTTTTCCTTAGCACTTTGACACTCCATGAGGACAGTGCTTCTGACACCAATGGGTTGTGGGTGTGCAGATTTCCCCATATCCCTAGCAAGTCTCCAAGGGACACCACCTGGATGCCTCAAGACTTGACTCTGGCACCATGCACCAGAGCTGGCACCAAAAGCCACAGGTCACACCATTCAGCCTCACCATCCTATCCCCACTTCTGATTCAAATCCTGAGCACCAGGATTTTTGCTTTTGAAATAGGTGTCCCACAACCCTTCCTCATATCTGATTTATTTGCTAGTATGGCTCAAAATTTAAGAAAAATACTTACATTTACTCATTTTATGAAGTGTACCATGAAGGACACAGATGAACATCCAGATGGCAGAGACACCCAGGAAAAGGTGCATGGGGAGGGATGCAGCACTTCCTGGCCTTCTCCAGGACAGCCCCCTCAGGAACCTCCATGCCTGCAGCTGTCTAGACTCTCAACCAGGTCCTGTGGATTTCCGGCACAGGCTGTGCTATGAAGGCACGACTGATTAAGCTGATAGCCACAGGACCTCTAGTGTCTCCTCAGGACTCCAGGTGGAGGGCAGGGGCTGAAAGCTCCAAACTTCTCCTCAAATGCTGATTTCTATGGCAACCAGCTCCTTACATGGAGGCTATGCAGGGTCCAGTCATCTCACTGGCACACAGCATGACACTGATCCATGTGGAGTTTCAAAGGATTTTAGGTACTGTGTGCCAGGAACCAGGGGTTGAGACCAAACATGTATTTCTTTTCCTCTCACAGAACCCCAGGGTTTCCCCAGGTAGTACTCACAGAATGAGGGAGAAACCATATGACCATCTGCACCTGCTAGTGCTGGGGATCCCAAAGCCTGCTTCTGAAGCTTGAGTTGGAAGCTGGGCCTTGTCTTTCAGTAACTAGCACAGCAAGCACCACCTTGTCACCACAAATGTCCTGAGTACAGCCAGGCTCTATCGTCGTCCAACTGCATCTCTTTCTCTGGCATCACCTTTTCCTTGACACTCACAGTGCAGCCAAAGCACTCTTCCTTCAAGCTGAATGTGCCTCTCTCCTACTTCAAAGGCCTCAATGGCCCGCTTGTGGGGCAAAAACCCCACAGCCCTGTGTGCTGGAGAAGCCCACCTGCCTCACTTATGCTCTCTTCCTGTTTCATTCCTCTGGCAACCCTGATCTCAGGCAAATACAAGGTCTTACTGTCCCCACAGATGTTTGGTACTCCATGCTTGTCCTCAGAGTCCCAGTGCTGAATAAAGACCTTAGCATTGGCCTCTTCAAGGTTTCCTCAAACACACTGGGCCATGCACATCCTCAGGGAGAATGGCCTCAGGGTCACGCACAAACTCTAGCAGAGGCCTGGCCCTTCCTCCTGCCTCTTCATCTTCCCAGCACCCACAGACTTTTGGGAGGCACAGACAGCATCTTCTGTAACCCCCTGGGCTGGACACTGCCTCAGGTCCAAGAGGCAAACAAGTGGGTGAAAGCACAGCTCCCATCCTCCAGGAGTTCCTAGGAGGCTGGGGTGAGCACAGCACAAGCCCCTGAAGTCAGCCAATGGCCCAGCAGAGAAAAGGGTCCTCAGCTGCAGGCAGCAAGGTGACAGTGCTGCTTCCTTCTCATTCTGGATCTGGCAACTGTGACAGGTGAATGTGAGGTAGAGGGTGAGGAGTGAGGACAGCGGAGCTGACTTGCCCACACATGGCCCCCTGTGTGAATGGACAGAGAATGGGTCAACCCTGATGTGGGAGCTGTCAGTGCCTGCAGCAACTGCAGGTAGGCAGGAACCCAGTTCTCAGGGCCACTATCCCCAAGACAATTGGCCAGGACCTTTTGGCTAGCAACCACTTGTGGAAGTATCCATAAAGATCCACAAGAGACTGAAGTGCTTCTGGAGCATTACTGTACTGCTGGGCCTGATGAACCCAAGGCCCCCTGGCTACTGACCTTGTCCACACCCTCCAGAGGAGGCAGAGCCAGCAGAGTTGCTACACAGGGATGAGACATTCTCCACAACCTAAGGTGTGGTTATCATGGTAATAAACCCTATGGGATGTAGGTGTGCCCACTACTGGAGTTTCCTGGGTCTCTGGGAACCACCTCTTCTCCAGGCTGCCTATTTTCCATGCTTGCACTCTGGTTATTCATACTGACCAAACACACAGTTGGCCTCTTCTGGGGCTGCTTTCCACTCATTTTGCACTCAGCTGTCAATACTTAAGTGTACATATATCTGCTCATTTGTGCCCAGCATAATTGACATACTGGACAGGCATATAAAGTCTCCCCATCCTAGGGGACACTGGCCAGGGTAGGAAGTGATCTTTAGTGGGCCAGGGGCCACTGAGCAGAAAGGGCCTCAGGAACCTGATGGAGGCTACAAGAGGCTCCTTAGAGGTGGTGCTGTTTGCCATGAAGACTGCAGAGGGAACAGGAGTCTATGTGGCACAGGGGTGCAGTGAAGAGGCATCACAGGGCAGGCTTGTGACAGGCTGAGGAAAGGGCAGAGAGGGAGTCAGGTGAACAAGGGAAAACACCCGCTTCTAGTGAACTGCAAACAGCTCAGCATGGTGTGCTGCAGGCTGCAGAAAGGAGATGTGGCTAAGCAGACACCTGTATCTTAACCACTCTGACGGTTATGCAGTACCACTGAGGACATTCAGTGGGAGCAAAAACACCAGGCTTGGCTTTCCCGTGGCGGTTGGACCACAGGGAGGTAGTGACAGAGGTGGTGACAGAGTCTGCTGCCAGAATCCACACAAATGATGATGTAGGCCTGGACTGAGGCAGTGGGATGAGAGGGAAGGAATGATTGACTCACATCAAGGAGACCCCAGGAAGGGCCAACAGATACAAAAACTGAGTGGAAAGTGCCTAAAGCCCAGAGAGGGAGGCACAGTCTTTTATCTAGACCCAGAGCCAACAGCCAAATGTGGAGAGAGGCTGTGGCTTGGGGTAGTCCTCTGTGTGGCTGATGGACAGCTCAGCAGGTGGATGACTAGAGACTGGAAATGGCCCACCCAGGAGGTGGACAGGGAAGAGGAGTCCCATACAGACTGGCACCAACTTTTTACTTGAGGGCCAGATTTAAAATCATCCCCTAGCTGGCTGCTCCCCCGTGGTGTCTCCTGGCCTGGCTGCCTTTCACATGGCCATGTGATGTGATTCTCTGAGGTGAGTGCCCTAACTTGGTTACTGAGTGTGCCACTTTCCACAGCTTCAGTGTCAAACCCTACATGGACTATCTGGTTAGCAACACCCCTCACAGATCAGCTGCTTCACTCTTTTCAACTTCTCAGCGTGCTGCATCTGCCACACTTGTCTTGCATAGGTCCAGGAGGTCTTTCCTGTAACAGGGCCACACTGTCCCCTCTACATGGATACTTGCTGCTTCCCTTCCTGACACTAAAACCTTGTCCTCCACGTCTACCCAGATCCTGCCCTGCTTCAGTCATCAAATCCCTGGAGAGATTGGCCAGCAGCAATGACGCTGTTCCCCTTGGTCCAGCAGCATGGTCGCAGTGCTACTGGATGCTCCGCTATTCCAGGCACCTCTGCCCACACTGCCCAAGCCCATCACAAACTCGTTAAAGAAAAGGATGTGTCCTTCACTTCCTTTGTGTGGCAGAGGACCTTGCAGTCTTGGTGAGGGCTTCTCAAGCAGGCTGCCACATGGGCATGGGCCTGGGTAGTGGCCAACTACTGAATGACAGGGAAGATGCCGCAGGCAAAACCTCTCTGGGGATAAGGAGATAAATGTGCTTACCCCCGAAAGCTTGCAACTGATGACCACAGGCAAGTCAGTCTAAGTGTATACTAGTTACTGAATAACCTCACGAAATAAACTGAGAGCTATGAAAAATATCTGAAAACCAACACCTTTTACACAAATAACAGACTTATTTCAAATGAGAGGACACAACTTGAGGTTGCTATAATAAAGATTCAGAAGCACTAAAGCAAATAAGAGATACACATGAGCTGAGCATCATGGTACACACCTGCAATCGCAGCACTTGGGAGGCTGAGGCAGGAGGAGCACTTGGGAATCTGAGGCTAGCCTGGGCTACACAGTGAGTTTAAGGCCAGCCTCTGTACCTCAAAGTGAGACCTGGTCTCAAAAACAACAACAACAACAACAACAACAAAAAAACAAAACAAAACAAAACAAAAATACATATTAAACTTTTAAAAACTGGAAGCCACAGTTCTAGTCTGGATTAAAAAAGTTAATTTGATTAAACCTGAAGCCTGGCACTGAGTTTCCTGCCTGCTAAGGTGAAAAGAGAGGTGGGGCAATATAGAGATGTAAGGCAGAGGCCTTGGAGTCTTAGCTTAGACCCTTGGCCAGCAGATCCATGTCCCCTGGCAAGCAAGCACCCTTCTGAACACTATACTCTCAAGGCAAGCAACGAGATAATATCCGCAGGGCACTTAATGTGCGATTGGCGCACTGGGCAGTGCTCTTCCTGCTCACAGGTTACCACGGTGATTCTGCTCCAGTAGGAGTTTCCACAGCCACAATTTCAGTGGCTGGGAAAAGGCTATCCCAGGCCCAGAGTACTATGCTAAGTAGTAAACTGCTGACAGAAAGAAAGCAAACCTTCTTTGTGGAACTGCTGCCACAGTTCTCATGGATGCATAGCTGGCTTCCTTAGTGGTAGCTTTCAGAGGTACTCAGTGTAGCCTACACAGGAGTCCCTACATGGCAATTTGGTATGAGGGCTCAGAATTACACACAGCTACATGAAGGCATTCAGCAGGGGGCTAAGCTAGTGAGGGTTAGGTAAAAATGAGGTCCAGGCAGATAATGAGGTTTAGTCATATAAATGAGATAGCATAGTAAGCATGCAGTAGTACACTATGTGCTGTCCAGCAGATCATACAACACAAAGGTCCTTGCAGGAGACCTGGGCCTGGTACTCAACTCTGGGCTTCAGACCTGTGGGCGGAGACCAAGCTAGCAGCAGAGGGACAGTGCAGGTGGTGCCTGCAGTGCTGACAGGAACTTCAGTGTTTCATACACTGTCACTTGGATAGGTACCAGGTGATCCTGGTGCAGTCAGGGAAGACACTGGGTTGTGTTTGCAGTCAGCTACCAGGGGAACCACATGGGGGCCCTGGGAGGCCATGGGCAGGATGTGCCTCCACTGCAGAGAATTACGTTTGTGCTGAAAGCTGCTACAAGTGTGCCTGCTGTCTGTAGCAGGGCCCCAGCAAGGAAGCAGGTTGGCTGGGCCCAGCAGAAATCCACTGTCAGATGGAGATGGCAACTGGATCAGCATGGACAGGGCCAGAGAGCACAGGTGAGCTATGGGTGCAGGTGCGCCAACATCACATCACCTTCCTCTGCTGCAGCAAAACCTCTTTCTCAGCTCATGCCACTGCCATGAATTGGTATGTTCCTGATGACCAAATGACAGAATGCTAGGGTCAAATGCGGTGATGGATTAGTAAAGAGGAATCCTAGCTACACTATGGCTCCTTTCACAGGGAACCCTTGGAAGACAGTGATGGAGAAAAATTCTCCCAGGGGTGCATCCGGGTGCTGTATTCAGGTATTTGCTTTGTACATAAGGAGTAGTAAGTTGTGACGCCTAGACTCGCTGATGTGGTTGACAACTTGGCTAGCAGGTCAGGGTCTGGGAAAGAGAGGACAAGGAAACCCAGGAAGAGGTGGGGACAGTGGACACAGCTATAGGAACAGAGGCAGTATGGTGACTTTATTTTATAGACCATGGATAAATGTAACAGGAAGCAGATAGAGTGACCCAGCCACACCATCACTGGTCCCCTGGTGTGGGCACGTGACACAGTAGCCATGGGGCTGGGAAAAGAGGCTATGTGTGGGCCTCACTCACACAGGCAGATGTACTTACTGTCACTGTGGAGTGTCCAACCTGCCCTCAGCAGAGCCCAATCTGGCCTCCATTCTTGAGCAGGACACACAGCTGCTTCTTGCCACACAGACTACTGGCCCCTTTCACCCTGGCAGACTGAACTGTGATCTTCTATTCATATAGTACAGCCCTACCCAACAACTCAGCTGCATTTCAAACAAGGGTTTTTAAGAGGTAATTAAGGTCACAGAAGGTCATAAGGTGGGCCCTAATCCTACAGGACTGGGGGCCTCAGAAGAGCAGTATTGGAGCTCAGAACACAATAATGCAAAATCTGGTGCTCTGTACTGGGGGACTCTGAAGGATGCAGGAGGGCCTTGGGAACAAGGGCTCTGATTGCCCACCACATGGACTCTTGTGCCTCCTCCTCTGAATTGTTCTTCCCCAAGACAGGTCATCGAATAAAACCCTTTTCCCATAAAATAAGCCATCAACCCTACAGAGGTCACTTTCTCCCTATCATCATAGCCTGTATTCTTTCTCTTTTCATTCTTCCCATTTCCCTGCAGGATTTACCTGCCCTGGAAAACACAGGGCATCTGCTAACCTGTCTTTACCTTGCACAGAGTTTTCTCACAAAACTTACCAAGCCTCTCACCTCTGCAGAGCTCTCATCATTTACCTCTCCAGCTCAGACTCCAAGGGAGAGATGTGTACCCTCTACCCCTAGGTATCCTATGGCTCTCTTAATGGTATGATCCAGAGACCCTGCAAATTCAAATACAGCTCTTGCTTCTCTTTCTCTGTCTGTGTCTTCCTCCCTTTGTAGCCCTTTCCTCGTATCTTAGATATAAACTCTGGGACCCACATCCTTCAAGGGATGTCAAAGATGTCAGACCTCACTTTCTCCTGCACCCCAGACTGGCAGGATGCAGGCAGACAACAGGACAAAATCATGTCTTCCAGTACCCCAGAGAGTAGAGAAGACAAAGACAAGAAGAGCCAAGTGTGCTGGATCGTTGAGGCATCCAAGCAAGATTGGGCCAGAGATTTTGGCCTAGGCATACCAACCCTTCTGCCCTGCCTCCCTTGAAAGATAAGGGTCATATCACATCATTTTTGCACACTGTGGTATTGGCAGATAATTATGCAATACTTGATTACAAGCTAAAAATGGTGGCATTTATCTGATTTATTCATTGGTTGTTCTCTTAAAATTGTCTTACCTTCATATTCTCTTCATTTCAAATGAGGAAAATCATGATACTTCACACTTTATATGCATTTTAACAGGAAGACACTGTGGCTTTTACAAGATTATAAACACAGATAAACGTCCTATCTTGTTAATTGGGTTGGTGTTTCTCTAAAAAATAATGCTTATATAATGTAAGTGGAACAAGAATGTCCAGTCTGACCAATAGTTCATCTGCAATTTATGTTTTTGCCCTTTAAAAACAACCAAGAACAACCACCACCAGAGACCTACTTCTGTCTGGAAGGATGTCAAGTTCACCTCAGAAAGCACAGGAATAATACACAGTCCCTACCATACTAGTGCCACAGGAGGAAAGCTGCTGAGGCCTGCAGACTTCAGCCTCCCACTGTTACCTGCTGCTGTCTCTGTCGCCGTGCCTGCGCAAACTGCGAGAGCATCAGCTGCCGGTCCAGCTGCTCCATTCTCTGTTGCCTCTGGATGTCCACGGTGGCTCCCATCCCAACTCTAGCCTCGCTACTGGGCTCTGAGGAGGTGAAGATGGGCTCGACTATCCAGGAGAAGAACTGGGCCATCCAGCCGGGGATGCAGAGCACCTGGTGAACTTGGAACATTTTGCTGTCATAGCACAGACCGGAAATCTAAAAGAAAAAGGTACAAGTGGATTTCTGATATGTAACACAGATTTAAAGAGCACATTCAACATAGCAGCAACCAGTAGCTGCAAAACGTTCCACATGGTATTTCTCTTTTATTTTTTTTAGAATTTATTTTATTTTATTTTTTTTTCTTGTTTCAGAACTTTTGTTTGTTTGTTTATTTATTTTTATGGCAGGCTCAGCCTGCCCTGAGGGCAGGGCTGGCACAGCATGTGGTGCCGGGGATTGAACTGCGGTCCCCTGCAGCTGCCTAAGCTTTCCTAAGCAGGCACTTAGACCACTGGCCCATCCTGCCGGGCCCATTCTCTGTTTTAGCAGTTACAGGGAGAAGCAAAAACTCTGACCAAATTATAGAATACTATGCAGTAATAACCAACAAAAATTGAATTTATACACTGAAACAAAACTGTTTTTATTAAATAAGGAGATGATAAAATCCTAGACATTTAACAAAGTACAGGTAAAATAATTTTTAAAAATAATCTTTTTCTTTTTTTAAAGCCATAAAGGATTGGAGTAGCCATATATTCTATGCTGTACTAACTGCAGCTGCCCCCAGCAGAGGCAGAGGCTGTCAGCGACACAGCAGCATAAGACCGCTCTAGTGGTTGCTCAGTTCAACCCTCCACACGGTACATTCATTAGAAAACAAAGAGGCCTGAAACCTTCACTTTTCTTCACCTAGTGTTTTAATTAGTTTTTAAGAACTGTCCTGAGCTTTTTAGATGTTTATTCCTCACCAATATCAGCAGGTAGTGGGGGCCCGGTGGGATGGCTCAGTGGTCTAAAGTGCCTGCTTAGGAAAGCTTGGGCAGCTGCAAGGACCGGGGTTCGATCCCTGGCACCACATGCTGCACCAGCCCTGCCCTCAGGGCAGGCTGAGCTGGCCATGAAAATAAATAAATAAAAATAAACAAACAAAAAGTTTTGAAACAAGAAAAAAAAAATATCAGCAGGTCGTAATTCTTTTTACAAATATATTTTCATCTTTGAGGAAATTTATATGGAAAGAAGAATCTTAAGACATCCAGTGGTTTTGTAGCTAAGAATAACTATGGCTGTGTCTTTGTAAAAGAATCTTTAATTTCATTCTTAAGAAGTTATTTAAGCCGGGCGTGGTGGCGCACGCCTGTAATCCCAGCACTTGGGAGGCGGAGGCAGGAGGATCGGTGCGAGTTCGAGACCAGCCTGGGCTACAAAAGTGAGCTCAAGGCCAGCCTCAACTGCATAGTGAGACCCTGTCTCAAAAAGACAAAAAAAAAAAAAAAAAAAAAAAAAAAAAAAAAAAAAAAAAAAAAAAAAAAA
>PVJA010009277.1:0-14881 GCA_004027025.1 Myocastor coypus | reverse complement strand
CCAAACTCCCACAGAAGTAATGTGGTCAATCACTTGTTAACTGAGAAAAGACAGTTAACAAGTAAACATACAGAACAATCTCAGACAAGATCTACGAAGGAACTTGGAACAGGAACCCACTTTAGGTGGGGTAGTGAGGAAAGCTCTCAAAGGAAGTGATACTTGAGTAAAGATCTTAAGGATAATGGGGTACCAGGGGACTGAAGAATTAAAAAGGCTAGGAGTGAAAAAACAGCCAATGTTTTGAAGAAGTTGGCTTGGTGGATCTATTAGGCATTTTACGGAGCTATCAAACAGGTAGCAGGATATGCAAATCTGGAACTCAAGGGGACAGTTAGGGAGAGGTAAGGACTTGGGAGTCTGCACATCACAGGATCAGATGAGATAACATGGGGGTGGAGGGCATACCATAGAAGAGGCAATAGGAGAATGAACCCAGCTGTATGCCAACTGATACTGTGAGCTGACATAGTAGCTGTCAGTAAAGAACTCTGAGTAGAGGCTGCCAGGGGAGGGGAGGGACAGGAGCTAAACCAGGAGAAGTTGGGAGCAATGAAGCAGAGTGAACACTGTTTATAGAGAGGAGTATCAGTTCTGTCCAACACAGGTTGCAGTAGGGCAAGGAGAAATGACCTCAGCACCCAGGACTCTGATAACTTTATCGGGAGGTCTGGGGCAGCTGTAGGCATGAAAGATAGATGGTAGTAAGTGGAAGAGTGGAGAATGGAGGGCTTTGGCTTCAAATAATTTGTGTTGCCCCTCTATAAAACAACAATGAGAATGAAAACAGAAATAAACTTATAGGAAGAAGAGTGCATAGGGGAAAGGGGGGCTGCAGTGGCTGAGCATTTCTAGAATTAGTAAGGAATATAAACCCTCAGACTGGAAAGACTGGTCTCCAGAGGATACTAAAATGAAATTTTCTTCTAGATATATTGTGTGAGACAAAAAAGGAATCCTTACAAGCAACTAGAGATAAAAAGCAGACTCCCTGGACAGGGAAGACAACCCAAAAATATTAGTAGATAATAGCAACAAGAAGCATACTAGAATTAAACAAACAAAAGATTACATGGAAAGGAATATTTAAAAAACCCTAGTAATAAGTACATATTCATGAATGGGAGGATGCAAATTTGCTAAAATACCAATTTTTGCCAGGGAGATAGCTCAGCAGCTTAAGTGCTTGCCTAGCAAGCACGAAGTCTTGATTCAACCCACATACAAAACAAACAAACAAACTGATTTTCACCAAACTAATAAAAATTTAATGTATTTTAAAATAAATAACTGTATTTTGTTGGACTATAAATGCCTCAAATTTATGTGGCCTATTTGAGGTTTACTAGATAGATAGATACATACATACATACATACATACATACATACAGAGACAGAGATAGAAACAGAAACAGATGCAGAGAGGTAAGAAGGCACAGGAGACTGCACCGATGATGGCTATTTCTATAACTGGATCAATCTTCTGTCCACTAAGAGGTAAGACACTAAAGTGAAGCACAGAGGTGGCGACCATGCATCAGGAGCAGCAGCAGGAGGAGCATGTTCACTTGTCCAAGCCTCTGGCACACTGCACGACCTGCAGTTGGCACACAAAGTGTTACCATAATACACTGCAGACATTCATAAAGGATCAAAATAAACAGAGCTTAAAAGTTTATTTTCCCTTAAGTATCTGATAAACATATCACTTTATTTCATGACAACATGGAACAGGAACAAGGACATTACATTTTTACCTAGTTACTACCAAAAGCATCCCTTATTATCATGGCACCTTACATTTACATATTACCTTTAACTTTAATTTTCATTATTTCATGAAGCATTCTTGTATTGAGAATATTGTTATTTATTTATTGATTGACTGATTGATTGATTTTTTGGTGGTACTAGGGATCAAACTCAGGACCTTGTGCTTGCTAGGCAAGCACTTATTCCACTGAGCTATCTCTCCAGTCCTATGTATTGAGAATTTTGAATAAGATCATTTTCTTCAAATTTTGGGTATTTTTTTTTTAAACATAACAAACCACACATTGGGGTTTTCATGTCAACAGGACAGGGGAACTAACCAGAGAAACTATGAGCCTCCACAGATAAGGATGGAGGCGAGAGATGACCAGATAAAGCAAAATGAACAAAAAGGCTGTCTGAGAAGGGCAATGAGGGCTGGGACCATAGCACTTAGGTGCAGGAATCAAACACCTTATCTAGGAAATGGGAAACAGAGGCCAGGTAATCACAGAATATTCTGGCTCACATCTTGTTGACAAGAAAGACTAAAGACCCAGGTCATGGCTCTGGGTATGAATCTGGGGTGCCCCATATGCCAATGGTGACAGCTATTACCTCATGAGATTTTTTTAAATTTTAATAAAACATTTGTCTTTTTTTATTGTTTAAATTTAACACAGGCTATATTACATATTTTCATCATCAGATCAGTTTAGATTACCTCATGAGATTAATGGAAAAAAATAAAATGAATAAAAACAAATAAATTATCTATTTTCTTTTAGGTCACTAGTAAATACAGACATAACAGCATAGTTATACAGGTTTCCCAAGCTATCAATCCTTTTTCAAAGGATTAACTAAATTATGCTCATTAGGCAAATAAAGGATTCACTGAGTGGAAAATGAGCAAAGGCTTTTGAGTGTAGAGTCAACCTCAACTGATCCCTGTAACCACAGCAGGCAAAGGTGTGACACCACAACCTGGCAGTGACACCCAGGTGCCAAGATCTTTCTTCAGCCAACAGTGGTTGAACAAAACCCCAGTGGTACACTGCATCATTATAGTCCATGCGGACCACTGTCCCTACATTCAAGAAGCCTACCATCTAAAGGGACAACTGGACAGACACAAGGTGCTACTTTCCTGGAGAATGACACTGTCTCTACATGATGTAAACATGCCAAGGGAATCAGTGTCCTCTTGTACATGAGCCCCAGCAAGCAGACTTTCACAATCAAATGGAAGCTTCATTTAGTCACACAACTACTTATTATATGCCAGGTTATGTTCTACATAGTGGAACACAGCATGGAGGAAAACAGAAGAATGCTTGTCCTAATCAGCTCTATAATTTCTTAGGCTGCCTTCTGCACTGAAGATGCAGAAAGAAAGAGAACATGGGAAACATTATCCAAAGAATATGTAAACAAAGTTTGCCTAAAGTTATTTCTGCTACTTCTGATTAATTTTTAAAAGACTTCCTTCAAAACATACAGAAACATTTGGCTTTGGTAGTTTTTCTAAGAGTCTTGCTCCATGATCTCCCCCCACCCCCAAAGAAAAAAACCTACCTCAAGGCATTAACAGTCAAGATTCCAGAATTCAAAACAAGAATTTAATATTAGGGCCAGCCAGATAGCTCAGTGGACTAAAGCACCTGCTTGGGCAGAGTGCAGTGGCCAGGGTTTTATATATATATATATATATATATATATATATATATATATATGAATATTAAAAGCTGTTAGAGAACAGAAACAAATCACTTTTTTTTTTTTTTTTGGTCTTTTTGAGATAGGGTCTCTCTATGCAGTTCTTTAGGCTGGCCTTGAGCTCACTTTTTGTAACCCAGGCTGGTCTCAAACTTAACCCAATACTCCTGCCACAGCCTCTCAAAGCCTATCACAATCATAACAGACTTCTCAACACAAACCCTCAAGCTTGCAGAAAAGTATTTCAAACCCTAAAACAACCTCCAGTTCAGATTGATATATCCTACAAAACTACCCTTCAAAATTGATGGGGGAATAAGATATTTGATGACAAAGAACACTGAGGAAATTCATGAACACCAAACCCATACTGCAAAATGTTCCCAAGGATATTCTGGAGCAAGGTAATAAGGATCATAGCTTCATGAACCCCAACTGAATGAATCTACCAGACAAGGCAAGCAATTAAACAAGAGGGGAAAAAACGGGAACCACAAGAGGCAAATGACATGACAAAGATAAGTCAATACAAGTAAGTTATAACCAACCATCGATACCAATCAAGAGAAACAGATTGGCAAAACGGATTAAGAAAGAAGATCCAACAATATGCTGCATATGAGAAACACATTTAGGGCCAGCAAGATAGCTCAGAGGACTAAGCGCCTGCTTAGGCAAGCACAGGGACTGGGTTTTGATCCCTGGTACCACATGCCCTGCCAGCTCTGCCCCTGGATACACTGAGCCAGCCACCAAGACCGGGTGTGGTGGTGCACACCTGTAATTCCAGCACTGAGGAGGCTGAAACAGGAGGATCGCTATGAGTCTAAACTGTGTAGTGAGATCCTGTACCAAATACATTAAAACAAACAAACCAACACATTTAACTGGAAAAGAAATCCATAGATTGAAAGTCAGAGGATAGAAAACAATACTCCATGCAACAGGGGTAGCTATTCTGATTATAAACGAAGTTTATTTCTAGCCAAGACCAGTTAAGAGACAAAGAAGGTCACTATATGATTATAAAGAGAACAATCCAAGAGAAAGAGATAACTATCATAAATATATGTGCACCAAATGCTGGCACACTCAACTATAAAAAACAAGTATTAGTGCACATGAAAATTCAAATAAGCACTAGTACAATTGTGATGCGGGCCCTCACTAACCCATTGTTACACACAGACAGATCAACTAGATAAAAATCAACAGTGAAATATTAGAACTGAACCAATTTTTTCTTTTAATGTATTTGGTACATGGTCTTGCATGTCTAGTGGCAGGACTGGTCCAGCATGTGGTGATGGGGATTGAACATCAGTTCCTGGGTCCCTGTGCTTGCCTAAGTAGGTACTTAGTCTGTCAGATTATTTTGCCAGCCCTGAACTAAAGTGAACAAAGGGACTTAGCAGATGTCTGCACAGTGCTTCACCCCATAACATCAGAATACACATTCTGCTCAGCTGCACATGGAGCTTATCCAAATTAGAAATAAACTTACATTTGCTCACACTTCGTAGGGGTGACGAAGATAGATCAGCAGTCCAAGCACCTGCTTAGGAAAGTGAAAGGACCTGGGTTCAAACCCTGGTGCCACCCAAGGCTTGCCTAGTTGGCCACAAGGACTATGTATGCTGGTACACATCTATAATTCCAGCTCTGGGGAGGCTGAAACAGGAGGATCACAATGAATCCAAGCTGTGCAGTAAGACCTTGTACCAAATACATGAAAATAAAAATTTTAAAAATTAAGGAAATGCAAAGAAATTGAATTATCCCATGCATATTGTAAGAGTCTTGCTGTCTTCTACTTAAGCGCAGATGTGACTTTGACTAAACTATCTTTGTATGTGAAGGAAGAGGGGGGATGTTAACTTCAAAGACTTGAGGTATCCACTTAAAGTGCTGGATAGCTTTCTAACTCTTAGGATCTTAAGTTGGAATACAGACAGGAAGAGACTAGCCACAGTCTGTTTCTAACAAGGTATCTTAAAGAAAATTGCTCTAAGTTTTCCTTTTTGGAAAACTATGTATCTAGAGATAGGTCAACTGTTTAAAACAAAAAACTTCAAACAATAGTGAATTAAATGCAATAACATTTTTTCCTCTTGTATTAAAAAATCTTCAACCATGTGAACAGAATTCCAACCAATAAAAAGAAGAAACTAAGGAAAGAGGAAAACAGCAAAAGTCTGCTTTAAGGAACCTTCTCAGAAGCTGTACAACATGTGGGTTAACAGCTTCCTGGTTGGGATGTGAGGGCCACACTGACAGTGGCCACACTGAGATGCAAAGGACTTTACCACTTTTTTTTTTTTTTTTGTAGGATCAGGGTTCGAACTCACGACCTTGAACTTGCCCAGCAGGCACTTGTGCCTTGGAGCTATCTCCCCAGCCCCCCAAAGGACTTTACCACTAAACTAAGTTAAAGTTAAAGTTAAATGGATGTAAACTAAAACTCATTTTTTTTTTTTTTTTTTTTTTTTTTTTTTTTGCATTGGAATGAAAATAAAGTTAATGTGAAGAACTGGAACTATCTTGGACTTAAAGAAACACAATCAGTGGTTACAAAGTCGTTGCTTTCAGTTCTAAGTAGGAACCAAGCAACAATGTCTACTTACTATTTTTATTTGATATTTACTAGGGGCCTTAGCTGGTATAGTAAGACAAGTAAAACAAAGGGAATAGGTTGCAAAGGAAGAAGTAAAGCAGAGAAACAAAACATTTTCTGAGGACACCATGTATATAAAAACCCCACAGAAATCATAGAAACTCTATCAAAAATAATAAGCAAAGTTGTGGAATAGAGGAACGACTGAGAGAAATCAACTAGTATTTTTATATACCAGCAACAAGCACTGGAGAAAAACTATGAAAATAACTCCATTTATAGAAATATCAAAAAACAACCCCACTTAAAACTACTAAGGACTATACCTAATGAAAGATTTGCAGGGTCTATATATTAAAAACTTTAAACATTCCAAAAGAAAGAAAAAAGAACTTGGGGCCTGGCAGGATGGCTCAGTGGTCTAAAGCGCCTGCTTAGGAAAGCTTAGGCAGCTTCAGGGACCGCGGTTCGATCCCTGGCACCACATGCTGCGCCAGCCCTGCCCTCAGGGCAGGCTGAGCCAGCCATGAAAATAAATAAATAAACAAAAGTTCTGAAACAAGAAAAAAAAATTCTTAAAAAAAAAAGAACTAAGTAATGTGGAGACATACTATGCTCATGGATCGGAAGATTTAATGCTGTTAAAATAGTTATATCCACTACTGTTTTATCCATAGTGAATATAACTCTAGGGCAAAGGAATCTATGAGTAGCTTGGCTGGGCAATTATGGGCAATTATGGTTTGAGGTTGCAGTTAAAATGTTAGCCTATCAGCTCTCATCTAAGATTTGCCTGGGGCTGGCAGAGAAACTTCTACTATAGCTTTAAAAATATCATTCAAGGTACCGCTGATCATTGGTGGAAAGCACAGGTTTTGGCCATGTGGAGCTCACACAGTGCAGCTTCAATGCCCCTATGTCATCACAGCTTCTTTTCCCCAAGAGAAGGCAGCACAGTCGTCTACCATGATCCACTTCTGGGAGTCACATTTTGTCATTTTTGCTATACTTTACCCATTACAAGTGAATCACCTATTTTTCTAAGAGTAGAAACAAGCCCCTTCTTTTTAAAGCATAAAAGAAAACCATCACTCCTAATTTTTTCCAAGTTGATCTACAGTTTCAATGTAATCCAAAGCAAAATTGTTTTTTCCCTTTTGTGAAGAAATTACAAGCAATTTAGAAAAGCATATGAAAGGTCAATGTTCCTGAAACATACATGCCAGTTTTTAAAAAGAACCAAATTAGAGGGCACATGTTGCTTGATATTAAGATTCATATATCTATTATAATCAGGATAGCATGGGACTTGTGTAACAATACACAATAAATTAAAGGGATAGAGAAGAGTCATGAAATAGACCTGTATTGGTTTACTGAGCTTTGACAAAGTGCCAAAGTAGTGCAAAATGGAAAAGACTCTTCAACAAATGGTAATAGAACTATTGGATATCTGTATGCAAAACAATAAGCCTCAAGTCTTACCTCTAAGAGTTCGATTCAAACTATCAGGTTTTAGTATGATAGCAAAGACTAATAAATTATAGGAGAAAATCTTTGTGACAGTGAACAAACATTTCTTAAATAGAGCATCAAAGTACAAGCTTTACAAAATTAGTAACAAAAACAAATTAATCAAGATTGAAATACTGCTCTTTTAATGACACACACAGAAGCCATAGATTGGCATAAAATTTTTATAAAACACATACAACAAATGGCATACATCCACAATACATGAAGTGTTCCATTAGAAGACAACTCAATTTTTAAAATGAGTATAGGGTTGAAACGACATGTCCCAGAAGAAGATATGCAAATAACCCCTAAGCACATGTAAACATACTTCTGTCACTAGTCACTAGAAAAAATGTAAATTAAAACCACAAAATAATGGGGCCAGGGAGATAGCTCCATGGCACAAGTGCCTGCCTGGCAAGTGCAAGGTTGTGAGTTTGAACCCTGGTCCCGCAAAAAACAAGCAAACAAACAAACAAACAACACAAAATATCACTACATATCCCTTTGAAATGGCCAAAGCTACAATAGTTGACAATAACAAGTGTTGACAAAGATGTAGAGTAATTAGAATTCTCATGCACTGATGGTAGAAATAAAAAATACAGTCACTTTATAAAATAATGTGGTAGAGCCCCTTAATGTTAAGTATGTATTTTCCAACAATTCCTAGAGAAACAGAAATGTATGTCCACATATAGATGCGCTATTTATAATAACCTAAATTTAGAAACAACCCAAATGTTCATTCATATCCTGGATGGATAAACAAATTATGATATATCCATACCATAGATCAATACCTATAATAACAAGGAATGAAACATTAATACAGCACATGAGTCTCAAAAATATCACATTAGAGTGGGCAGGGTAGCATGCAACTGAAGTCCAGCTACTGAAGAAGCAAAGGTAGGAGGACCGCTTGTATGTAGGAATTAGAAACCAGCCTAGACAACACAACAAGACTCAATTTCTATTTCTTATTTTTTAATTTTTTTTGTGTGTTTTCTTGAGATAGAATCTCGCTATGCAGTTCAGGCTGGCCTTGAGTTCACTTTTGTAGCCCAGGCTGGTCTCAAACTCATACTGATTCTCCTGCCTCAGCTTCCCAAGTACTAGGATTACAGGTGTACACCACCACACCTGGCAAGACTCAATTTCTAACAACTGCAACAACAAAGAAAATATGAACTAAAACAGAACCCATCCCCCCAAAGCAAATAATATCAGGCTAATTGAAAAGCCTAGAGTAAGCCGGGCGTGGTGGCGCACGCCTGTAATCCCAGCACTCGGGAGGCGGAGGCAGGAGGATCAGTGCGAGTTCGAGACCAACCTGGGCTACAAAAGTGAGCTCAAGGCCAGCCTGAACTGCATAGTGAGACCCTGTCTCAAAAAGACAAAAAAAAAAAAAAAAAAAAAAAAAAAAAAAAAAAAAAAAAAAGAAAAGCCTAGAGTACAAAAGTCTTCATAGTATATAATTCCAAACACAGAAAATTCTAGAAAAGGTAAAACTGTAATGACATAAAGATCTATGTGTACTTGGGTCTGGTAGTTGTGGGTGGAGGTAGAACAAATAGACATGAATTTTTTCAGAGTAAAAGGACTATTTTCCATTTTTTTTTTTTTTTTTTTTTTTTTTTTTGTGGGACTGGGGTTTGAACTCACAACCTTGCATTTGCCAGGCAGGCACTTGTGCTGTGGAGCTACCTCCCTAGCTCCACTGTTCTCCATCTTGAAAAATTGTGCATTTGAAAACTGGTGAAATTTTTGTATTTAAGGAGCATCTTAATAAAAGAAAAACATTTTCAAAAAAGTAAATGTGATGTTCTAGAACAATGTAAACATGTACAGAAATATGTTTTCTTTTACTTTTTCAAAAACAGGTGGGATTTTCACAGGATAAAATAACACTAATGCAAAAGCACCTCTGATGTCTTGAAAATGTCCCAGCTTCAAATACAAACTCACATCCAAAGACTTTTATTTATATGCTGTTTTTTTTAAATGAATAAATTCCAAATAGTATGTATTGATTTTAGCATAGTCTTTTTTCAGAGGTTATCAAGAGAGATGAGTGGTATTAATACAATCAGTCCCAAAGAGGAAAGAAAGCTGGACAAATGAATAGTTTTAAGATATAATCAAACTGATTCATGACTCTACCATTTTAAGACTATTAAAGATCCAGTGAGAAAGGCTCTATGCTACAACCGATGTGCCATCTACCAGTGATCATGATACCAGTGAGCTCTACAACTCCAGTGTTTGGGTGTTCCTTGGTAACCTCTTCATATATATATATATATATATATATATATATATATATATATATATCAACAAGTCAAGCAACCTAATATATCTTAAATTATCTTAAAATTTTCCCATGCTCATCTTTACTTCAGATTTGTGGTCATAGCAGTGTGGCAATGCAAGATGATGAGGTTGCTGAACGTGTGACTGGAACCGCACCATTTATACAGCATAGGAAAGGACCAGTTAAATGTGTTGACAACCCTAACAGAGAAGGCAGAGCCAGGAAACAGGAAAGAGTTTTCACATCAGGGAGCAAAGAGACCTTGTTTGTAGGTTTAAGTTTTCTTGGAGACTGGTCAGCCCACAGAACTAGTAACAAAGGCTGCAGAAAGTTGCTGATTATGTCTTTCACTGTTTCCGGTACTCCACACCTTTATAGGAAGATTCTTGTCTTAGTTACTTTTCTCTTGTTGCTGGGACAAATACCCTACACTCAAAATGAAGGAAGGAAAGGTTTATTTAGCTCACAGTTACTGGAGGTTTCAGTCCATATTCGGCTGGCCCAAGGCTGAGTGGAATAGGGCAGAGAGCATCCAGTTCACGCTGGTGGAACAGCAACAATGGCAACAGAGGCAGCCAACCAAACAGGGCAGCAGAGCAACAGCCTAAGTCTGTCTCTCTGTCTCTCTTTAAATTACATCAGGCTCTCTGCCTTTGCCTATCTGCCTCAGGCCACACCTATAATTCCCAGCAGTACTCAGACCATAATCTCATCAGTACTAAAATACATAATCCCAGGGGATCATGGAACAAGTTTCAAACTCTAGAAGTCCCCGCCCCATGATTGCATGAAGCTTTGGGGGGACAACTACACATAAACCATAATAATTCTCCTCCAGAAATTTTGTTCCCTTGATGATGGACTCAGCAGTGTGGGATCTCTGAATCACTTTGTACATAGGTAGCCTGTGGCTCGAACAGGCATACATGAGAGCCTTGTGTGCAGTGGAGAGGACTGGACCGCTGGACCTGGGACAGGATATCTGGCTTTGCCTCAGCTTCAGGCCGCCAGCCATTTGTGCAGCCTGCACCTCAGACCCCATCACTAAATGGGACAATCTAAGTTCTCCACTGCCATGGAGAGCCTGTCAAGAACCCAGCAGTGCACATGTGCCGAAACAGCCTAATAGCCATGCATCATGCTGCCTTTTAGCACAGAGAGCATTCTTTTGATGACATTTGACAATTACAGAAGTGCCAGATATGCTACGCACTGTGAATAATAAAGGATAATATGCAATTCCTAAGTTGAATAGAACTCTCCTATAACCTAATAGTAAATAAGTAAATAATCTACTTTAAAAATGGGCCAAGGATTCAACAGGCAATTTTCCAAAGAAGGCATATACCTAGCCAACAGGTATATGGAAAGAACATTATTTATCATTAGGGAAATCAAGTCAAAACCACAAAGGAATATCATCTCACACCCATTAGGATGGTTATTATAAACTTAAAAACTACACAACAAAAGAGAAGTACTGGTGAGCATGTGTAACAGTTGGAATCCTTTGGGTACTCCTGGTGGAAATGTAATTGATACAGTTATGGAAAACTCTGTTGAGGATCCTAAAAATATTAAAAACAGAACTGCTGTATGACTACTCTTGAAATTTATATACAAAAGAACTGGCATCAGGACCTTGAAGAGATAAAGGTATTTCCATGTTCACTGCAGCATTACCCACAACAGCCAACATAGGAAAACAACTGGCAGATGAAAGGATAAGCAAAATATGGTGAAATATTATTGATCCTTACAAAGTAAACTTTGCAAGGTATAAATGAATATAAATGAACTGAGATGGCCTCATACTAAGCAAAACAAACTGCTCACAAAATGACCAATAGTGTACAATTTCTATGAAATATCTAAGACAGTCAAATTCCTCAGGGAGTGAAGTGGTGCTGCCAAGGACTAGGGGAGGAAGAGAGAAATTGCTAATCAATAAGCACAAAGTTTTAGGTAAAGAAGATGAACCAGCTCTAGATAGCAGATGTACAACACTGTATCTTTACTAAAACTCACTAAGAGAGTAGGTCTCATGTTAAGTATTTGTACTATAAACACACATTTTAAACTAAATACAATTCTAAAATGATGAAAGTTCTGATATGCTCAGGTTTGTATGAGGACTAATCGAGATAACATTTATAAAGTGCATAGGTAACATTTATAAAGTGCTTAGAAATGACCTCTATTAGCTTTCACTAGGTTTTACTATGATAACAAATTATTCTAGATGTCAGTAGCTTACACCAAGTATTTATTTCTTGCACTTGTTCTGGGTTGGTTGCAGGTGTATTTTCAATCTGGGGTCTCCAGCAAGCAGCCTGTCTGTGGCCCAGGCTTTTCTCACTGCCACAGGAACACAGCAGTGTGGAGCCATGCAAGGGTTCTCAGAAATGCTGCTTTACCAAGTACACATCACCGGTTTTTAGTGGCTAATGTCAGTCACAGCACAAAGGCTGATGTCAACAGGGCCTGCAGAAATCCTGAAAGAATGGGCCAGGCCTGTCAATCTGGATTTCTGGTAATTAATCTAATAATCAATCTGATGCTGGGAAAAAAAACAGGGTAGAGGGGAAGGGAAAAAAAGAGAAATGAGAAGTTATATACACATATCTTTGCAATCATTATGTACTAATAAAAATAATTTTTTAAAAAAATTAAAAATAATATTAAAGATATGGTAGCCTAATGGGTTGGTTGTTTCTTTGAGACAAGGTTTCTCTTTGCAATTCAGGTTGGTCTTGAACTCATTCTGTATCCCTTGCTGGCCTTGAGCTCATTGTGATCCTCCTGCTGCAGCCTCCTAAGTATTCAGATTATAGGCATGCCTGGATGGAAGTACTTTAAACAAACATTCTTGAGTCAACAAGAATATCTAAACAAATAATAAAACTGACTATAAGTGCCTGGTCCATTATAAGCACCTTATGTTATTTCTTAAAATTTTTTAATTTATGTATTTGGTACAGGGTCTCACTACGCAGGTTGGACTTATAGTGATCCTCCTGTTTTTAGCTTCCCCAGTGCTAGAATTACAGGTGTGTGACACCACACCAGGTCTTGGTATGCCTAACAGCAGGCCAGCAGGGCATATGGTGCTAGTAATTGAACCCTGGTCCTTGTGCTTACCTAAGCAAGTGCTTAGTCCACTGAACTATCTCACCCACCCTTGTTGTTGTTCAAGTGATTACACTGTGGCACAAACTCCTGTGAGGCTAAGATGTTTGAGCAGAGTAAAGCATCCGGTGCTGAATGGAGTATATGGCACATAGGAGTGACAGTGCTATGTCTAGCAAGGCTTTTGAGGGAGGTAGGCTCTGGCCCATAAGTAAAAGATAAAGTAGCAATATTTTATAAACTATTTCTGTCTACCAGCTTTATCAAGACACTAGCATAATTCCATGTTATTCTGAAACGTGGCCTCCTTGAAAAATACCTGGCTAGTAAGACATCATTTGTCAGCCCTGGCTGGTCTCACAACTGCCCCAGTGTGAGACAGAGTACAGCAGACCAGACCTCCTGAACTCAGGAAAGAGGAAGAGGGAGCAGAGAGGAAGGCAGGGGGGAAGTTTGAGTCACATAAATGTGATTGTGAGGGTGTGTGTGTGTGTGTGTACGTGTGTGATGCACCATGGAACAACAGCATGCAATTCAGTGCTGGGATCAGAACTGTTATTTTAGTTATAAGAACATGAAAGCAACCTCTCAGGCTGGACATTTCTTAAGGAGATGCTGGTACTCATCTACTTCTTTTTTTTTTTTTTTTTTAGAATTTTTTTTCTCTTGTTTCAGAACTTTTGTTTGTTTATTTATTTTTTATGGCTGGCTCAGCCTGCCCTGAGGACAGGGCTGGCACAGCATGTGGTGCTGGGGATCGAACCGCGGTCCCTGCAGCTGCCCAAGCTTTCCCAAGCAGGCGCTTTAGACCACTGAGCCATCCTGCCAGGCCCCATCATCTACTTCTGCATGGCATCCTTCCCAACTCCAGCCAAGGTGACAGCTTTGTTCTTATTTTTTATTTATTTTTAAAAATGCATTTGGTTGTTATAGGGTCTCACTATGCAACTTGGAATCATAATGATCCTTCTGCTTTCAGACTCACTAATGCTGGGATTATAGGCATGTACCACTATGCTCAGAGTCTGGCAGACTCAGCCCACCCTGTGGGGAGGGTTGGTATGGCATGTGGTGTTGGGGTTTGATTCTCAGTCCCTGCCCTTGCCCAGGCAGGCACTTTAGTCCAATGAGCTATTTTGCTTGCTCCTGATCTGGATTATTCTTGCAGCCCCTGTTTTCATACCAATGAACTGCTGTGGAGAGCCACCTTGTGAGAGCCTCTCTATTATAATGCTAAAACAAGAGCATTCCTTATTCTGGGAATGAAATGAGCTTGAGTTAAGTTTCTGTTTCTCTACACCCTGCCCATTTCCCTTAATCATGTGCCTCAAGTCCTCCCCTGGTTGCAAGGTAACCGCTGATGCAGATTCTGTTTCCCCTGCTACCTTTACTTAAACCCGTTCACTTCTTCAATAAATGAGACTTGATCAGAATACTGTCTTGTCTCCATTTCTTGTGTCTCTTGCCCTGTCTTTGTCTTAATCCCCACTCCTTCCCCAGGTGAGAACCCATGTGGTGACCCATGGGTCGGGTCAAACTGCTGATGAATCAATGAAACTGTAGTTTCCTAATATCTCTGAAGATCAGATGAACTGATCAGCCATCTTGTACCCCCACTAAGGGAAACGATGATACACAGAAGAAAGGAAGCACACAAAGAACAGAACAACATGTACACATGGGGAAGGCAGACTGGGACCCCCATTTCCATCACCCAGGAAGCATACCAGGGCCCCAAACCTTGTTCAAAGGAAGTTGACATTGTCATAGTAGATTGTGTTACTTCTATTTTTTTTTTTTTTTTTTTTTTTTTTTTTTTTTTTTTTTTTTTT